>WNWK01033397.1:0-21186 GCA_009830355.1 Cherax destructor | reverse complement strand
TTAATCAAGTTTGTTTTTTTTTTTAAATTTTGTTTGTATTTTGGTACCAAAGATCCACAGGGTAGACACACAGTTTTAAACCCTCATTTACGCATCTACACATAAACCTATACATACACCAACACTTTCTTTTTCCCGACAAAATCCCACATAAAGTACATTATAAAAATACCAAGATAGACAAGAGGGAAAGTGGTCGTTTTAGAGAAGACCTTTCTTCCTCCGGACTTTATCAATTATCGGTTTGTGAAGTTACCAGACTTTATCTATCCATCAAATTTTGTTAAAATCAACCAGACTTTATCCATAAAAGGACGATAAGCCCGGGGACGAACTGTCGAAATAAACGCCATAAATGGATATTTATTTCATTAAAATAGATATATTCAACATCGTCACAACCTTCAATCATTTCTTAAATAAGAACATAAGAACATAAGAAAGAAGGAACACTGCAGCAGGCCACTGGCCCTCGAGGCGGTCCAAATCTCCAATGGCTTAAGCCAACGCCCCGACCCAGCCAGGTCAGGTTACATTCACTTAAGGAAGGAGCACGGCATCTGACCTAGTAGCACAAACTAGTCAGTCAAACTCACACCCACCCACACCCACTCATATATTTATCTAGCCTATTTTTAAAACTACACAACGTTTTAGCCTCTATAATGTACTCGGAGTTTGTTCCATTCATCGACAACTCTATTACCAAACCAATGCTTTCCTATATCCTTCCTGAATCTGAATTTATCCAACTTAAAGCCATTGCTGCGAGCCCCTGTCAATACTAGATATTTTTAAGACGCTATTTACATCCCCTTTATTTATTCCCGTTTTCCATTTATACACCTCAATCATATCCCCTAATTCTACGCCTTTCTAGGGGTGCAGATTCAGGGCCCTCAGTCTATCCTCATAGGGAAGATTTCTGATACATGGAATCAACTTAGTCATCCTCCTTTGTCGTTTTCTAGAGCATTTATATCCATTCTGTAATACGGTGACCAAAACTGTGCAGCATAATCTAGATGAAGCCCTAACCAAGGATATATAGAGTTGAAGAACAACCTGAGGACTCCTATTATTTATGCTTCTTGATATGAAGCCAAGATTCTGTTTGCTTTATTGCGAACACTTATGCACTGCTGTCGGTTTTAGATTACTGCTAACCAGAACTCCTAAACCCTTTTTCGCAATCAGTAGTATTAAGATCTACATTATTTAGTTTATATGGCATGGTTATTGTCTGTCCAATATTTAGAACTTTGCATTTATCTATATTAAACTGCATCTGCCACTTCTCCGACCACTGCATCAGTCTATTCAAATCTTCCTGAGTGCTCTAATGCCTTCTTTTGGGAATGAATGGGACGGCCTTTTTTGTGTCATCGGCAAACTTGCTTATGTCGCTATTTATTCCCTCATCTATGTCGTTTATGTAGATTGTGAACAAAAAGGGCCCAATACTGACCCCTGTGGAACACCGCTTGACACTTCCCACTCTGATTTCTCCCATTTACGCAAACTCTCTGCTGCCTATTTGTCAACCACGCCTATCCAGGAAAAAATTTCTCCTCCTATTCCGTGTGCCTTAATTTTCCTCAATAGTCTCTGATGTGGACTCTATCAAAAGCCTTACTGAAGTCCATATACACAACATCATATTCATTACCATGATCTACCTCCTCAAATACCTTAGTGAAAAAGTTATTAAATTTGTAAGGCAGAACGCCCTTTGTAAAACCGGCTGAGATTCATTGATTAATTTATGCTTTTCAAGATGGCTACGAATTGCCTCGGCTATTTTGATTCCATAAATTTTCCCACTATGGAGGTTAGGCTTATTGGTCTATAGTTCGAAGTAGGACCTGTCTCCGCTTTGAAAATAGGTATTACATTTGCAATTTTCCACTTATCTGCACTAGCCAGTTGCAGTGATATGTTGAAAAGATTAGCCATAGGTTTGCTAAGCTCCTCTTTACATTCCTTTAGAACCCTTGCATACAGTTCATCAGGGCCTCGGGATTTGTTAGGTTTTAATTTATCTATTTGTCTAAGGACCAGTCACTTGTGACCCTAATCATGCATAGTTTACTATCATCCTGTTCTACATAATTTATTATTTCTGGAATATCGCTGGTATCTTCCTGTGTAAAACCGAGAGGATAAGTGTTAAAAATTCTACACATTTCCTTATCACTGACGGTGAGCTGACCTGAGTAACTTTTGAGTGGGCTTATCTTGTCCCTAATCTTACTTCTGTATACCTGAAAAATCCTTTTGGGTTAGTCTTCGATTCTCTTGCAACTTTAACCTCATAGTCTCTTTTTGCTTTTCTTATTCCTTTTTTATTTCTCTCTTTAACTGAATATATTGATTACTTAATGCCCCTCTCCTCTTTTGATTCGCCTATATATGCCTCTCTTTTGACCAATGAGATGTTTTAATCTATTGTTCATCCATTTAGGATCATTTTGTTTGATCTGATTTCCCTATTAGAACATAAGTGTCTGAGCAGCTAGAACTATTCTCTGGAAAACGCCATATTGGCAATCACCACCTACCGACCCACTGTCAGGTCATTCCAGTTCAGCCTACCCAGATAATTTTTCAGTCCTACAAAATCAGCTAGGCGGAAGTCAGGGACAGAGACTTGATTGTCATTATTAGGGTAATTCCATGATATATTAAAACTGAGTGATTTGTGATCACTTTCCCCAAGCTCATCATTAACCTCAAGATTATTAACTAGCGATTCCCTGCTGGCAAGAACCAAGTCTAGCAGGTTATTTCCTCTAGTTGGTTCTGTCACCAACTGTTTCAAAAACAATCCTGAATCGTATCAAGAAAGTCACTTGACTCTAAATTTCCTGTCAAATTGCTCAAGTCAATTTGTCTAAAGTTGAAATCTCCCATTAGCACAACATTTTCATATGTAGATGCCTTACGAATTTCATCCCATAGAAGTTTACTGCACTCTATCAAGATTTGGGGCCTGTAAATCACACCCAAGATAAGTTTTACACGGCCCTCAAGAAGCTGTAACCAAACAGATTCAGTGGCTGACGCTTCTAATTTTATATCTTGTCTAACACAACAATTTAAATTGTCTCTGACATACATCGCTACTCCACCACCTTTCCTGTTGACCCTATCAGTGTGGAATAATTTATAGCCTTGTATGTGACATTCAGAAGGCAACTCTCTATCTTTCAGATTGAGCCAGGTCTCTGTTATAGCAATAATATCTATGTTTCCTGCACTTGCAATTAATCTTAACTCATCTATCTTATGTTAAGACAAAGAGTGTACATACGAACACATACCCCACTCCAAACTCCATGACACAAACT
Organism: Cherax destructor; assembly: GCA_009830355.1. Taxonomy (NCBI): domain Eukaryota; kingdom Metazoa; phylum Arthropoda; class Malacostraca; order Decapoda; family Parastacidae; genus Cherax; species Cherax destructor. Next base: position 17,836 of record WNWK01033397.1, on the reverse strand, counting down.
CACAACAAACTCCATGACACAAACTCACAACAAACTCCATGACACAAACTCACAACATTCTCAAAAACATCTGAACTCTCACAAACGTTGTAAAATTCTACTAAATAGTATTTCAGTTTATTTCAGTAATTTGAAAACAAAAGATTGGAGTGATAGTTTTCAGTCTTCTCAAGACATTCATTTTGAAAGATATGATTATACGAAGAAGGAAAAAAAAATAATCACTTGTAGATAAAGCAGTGAAGACTCTCATGAATCTTGATATGGAAGTTGAGGCTTAAAAGTGCACGTAAGAAGACATCCCAGGTATAATATAATTCTAACACAAAATAGTGTAGCACAACATTCACACATCACAGTATAAAATAGTATTGTAAACATTAAGAAATATGTGTACTTACCAGACTACACCAACCATCACAAATTATTGTGTCAAGAGACCAACACTTCAGAGTTGATAGATATTATTTTCATGCCTAAGAGTTTTTGTTTTGCGTTTATGGTGTTTTTTTTACTTTATAGTAGAGAGGAGAGAAGCGTTTGTGTGACATTTGAGAGAGAATTATTCAATTACTAAATAATTATTTCTAGTTAAACTTCATCTTTCACAAGATGATTCATAAAACATCTTTGTTTTATACTCATACGTCTCATATTTGTCACTTCTTCACATATTCTCATCTTTCTCAGTATTTTGTTATCTAACATTTATTATTTAACACAGTAATTAATTTTTATAGTGGGCCTGAAGAAGATACATTATGTAATTATGTAATGTGTGAGTGTTAGTTAGTTACCTTTTGTCCTAGGCACATGTCGATTAGACACTAGGCCTGTTGTATGTGTGTGTGTAAGGAAACACTTCGAAATGTTTCGGCCCCGCCGGGAATTGAACCCGGGCCCTCCGTGCGTGAAGCAAGAGCGCTAGCCACCATGCCATCGGTGGGTGTGTGTGTGTGTGTGTGTGTGTGTGTGCGTGTGTGTGTGTGTGTGTTCGTGTGTGTGTGTGCGTGTGTGTGCGCAAAAATGCGGGAGTGTATGCGTACTATATGGTGCATGTGTACCTTTTACTTCATTAATAGTATGTACCTGGGTGTCTGTGTTACTATCCCACTGCTTCCTGTTGCTACCTACAACTATATAATCCCCCACTAATAAATTGATCTATTGATTTTTTAGGAGGAAACATTGTATGATAACACGTGACCTGATACTGATAATGACCAAGAAACTTGCTTCCTATACAACAATAGCCACTATTATTACACATTTGTTTACTTGGTAAACTTATTCTCTTCTGTTTTTTATTCTATTTCGTATGTGTATAAATATTCATTAGCTCTTCGAAATTACATATTTTAATAGTAATTATATGTGAGGCTGCGTCGTTATGTTACTATAATTAATATTAAACTTAATAACTGTTGTGCTGACAACTTTCTCCTGAAGGTCAGGTCACTACTGAAGGTCAGGTCACTCCTGGAGGTCAGGTCACTCCTCAAATGCTCTGATTATAATGACATATTTACTGCAGTTATTTTTACAATGATTCCGGAACTTAAGTCAAGAGTTTAGTTATGAACTGTAAGAAGGATCTTGATGCAGCCTTGATGCTCATTAATAAAGTTATGCATATTAAGGTGAGTTGAAATAGTATCCCAGAGTATTTGTTACAATAATTTGCATTACTCTGAAGTCGATTCAGAGCATATTTTGTATTTAATAATTAAAAAAAATTAACTGGAATAACTATAGAAGCTAGAACTGTCCCGCGGAGACTTGACCTGGTGACCTGACTCACTTTGACGGTCGATGACCTGACCTGCCCACCGTGCTGGCTCTCGCTGGTGATTTAACTTTTGTTGTTGTTGTTGTTGTAAGAAATATTTCATGTTTGATCAAGAATAATCATTTTTCAGAAATTAATCCTCATGACAGTGACTGATTTGTCACCGAAACATTGATTGGACCTCAATGTCCAAGAAACTCCAAATCTATGAATTACACATCTTCAAGCTCAGTTATCTTATATGTGCTGGAGAATAAGCCGAATCGGCGAGCTTGAATTAAAAAAAAAAACGGATCTTTGTGCCGAATAACTATAGCAAAAAAATTGTTATGCAAGAAAAATTATCTGCTAAAATTAACCTCAACATAACGAGAAAATGGATATAATTAAATTTTAATTAACATTAAATTTATTCTGGTATATATGTTTAGGAAAATGAAGCAAAAATAAATTAGCATGTTACGTGTCCAGATTACCAGGAACAGTGACACAATAATGTTACCTGTCCAGATTACCAGGAACAGTAACTCAACAATGTTACCTGTCCAGATTACCAGGAACAGTAACACAACAATGTTACCTGTCCAGATTACCAGGAACAGTAACTCAACAATGTTACCTGTCCAGATTACCAGGAACAGTAACACAACAATGTTACCTGTCCAGATTACCAGGAACAGTAACTCAACAATGTTACGTGTCCAGATTACCAGGAACAGTAACACAACAATGTTACCTGTCCAGATTACCAGGAACAGTAACTCAACAATGTTACCTGTCCAGATTACCAGGAACAGTAACTCAACAATGTTACCTGTCCAGATTACCAGGAACAGTAACACAACAATGTTACCTGTCCAGATTACGAGGAACAGTAACACAACAATGTTACTTGTCCAGATTACCAGGAACAGTAACACAACAATGTTACCTGTCCAGATTACTAAGAACAGTAACACAAAAATGTTACCTGTATAGATTACTAGGAACAGTAACACAAAAATGAAAGGTAAAAAGATTGCCAGTATTTTCTGAATATGTGTGGACCAGCCTCTGTTTACCAGAGTATGTATGGACCAGCCTCTGTTTATCATAGTATGTATGGACCAGCCTCTGTTTATCATAGTATGTATGGACCAGTCTCTGTTTACCAGAGTATGTATGGACCAGCCTCTGTTTACCAGAGTATGTATGGACCAGCCTCTGTTTACCAGAGTATGTATGGACCAGCCTCTGTTTACCAGAGTATGTATGGACCAGCCTCTGTTTACCAGAGTATGTATGGACCAGCCTCTGTTTACCAGAGTATGTATGGACCAGCCTCTGTTTACCAGAGTATGTATGGACCAGCCTCTGTTTACCAGAGTATGTATGGACCAGCCTCTGTTTACCAGAGTATGTATGGACCAGCCTCTGTTTACCAGAGTATGTATGGACCAGCCTCTGTTTACCAGAGTATGTATGGACCAGCCTCTGTTTACCAGAGTATGTATGGACCAGCCTCTGTTTACCAGAGTATGTATGGACCAGCCTCTGTTTACCAGAGTATGTATGGACCAGCCTCTGTTTACCAGAGTATGTATGGACCAGCCTCTGTTTACCAGAGTATGTATGGACCAGCCTCTGTTTACCAGAGTATGTATGGACCAGCCTCTGTTTACCAGAGTATGTATGGACCACACTCTGTTTACCAGAGTATGTATGGACCAGCCTCTGTTTACCAGAGTATGTATGGACCAGCCTCTGTTTACCAGAGTAGTATGGACCAGCCTCTGTTTACCAGAGTATGTATGGACCAGCCTCTGTTTACCAGAGTATGTATGGACCAGCCTCTGTTTACCAGAGTATGTATGGACCAGCCTCTGTTTACCAGAGTATGTATGGACCAGCCTCTGTATACCAGAGTATGTATGGACCAGCCTCTGTTTACCAGAGTATGTATGGACCAGCCTCTGTTTACCAGAGTATGTATGGACCAGCCTCTGTTTACCAGAGTATGTATGGACCAGCCTCTGTTTACCAGAGTATGATGGACCAACCTCTGTTTACCAGAGTATGTATGAACCAGCCTCTGTTTACCAGAGTATGTATGGACCAGCCTCTGTTTACCAGAGTATGTATGGACCAGCCTCTGTTTACCAGAGTATGTATGGACCAGCCTCTGTTTACCAGAGTATGTATGGACCAGCCTCTGTTTACCAGAGTATGTATGGACTAGCCTCTGTTTACCAGAGTATGTATGGACCAGCCTCTGTTTACCAGAGTATGTATGGACCAGCCTCTGTTTACCAGAGTATGTATGGACCAGCCTCTGTTTACCAGAGTATGTATGGACCAGCCTCTGTTTACCAGAGTATGTATGGACCAGCCTCTGTTTACCAGAGTATGTATGGACCAGCCTCTGTTTACCAGAGTATGTATGGACCAGCCTCTATTTACCAAAGTACGTATGTACCAGCCTCTCTTCACCTGAGTATGGACCAGAGAACAATAAAAGAAAATAAAGCTGGGAGGGAGAGAGTATGGAGGAGGTGAATGTATTCAGATATTTGGGAGTGGACATGTCGGCGGATGGGTCTATGAAGGATGAGGTGAATCATAGAATTGATGAGGGGAAAAGGGTGAGTGGAGCACTTCGGAGTCTGTGGAGACAAAGAACCTTGTCCATGGAAGTAAAGAGGGAATGTATGAGAGATAGTTATACCAACGCTCTTATATGGGTGTGAAGCATGGGTGATGAATGTTGAACGAGGAGAAGGCTGGAGGCAGTGGAGATGTCATGTCTGAGGTCAATGTGGGTGTGAATATAATGCAGAGAATTCGGAGTTTGGAAATTAGAGGAGGTGCGGATTACCAAAACGATTGTCCAGAGAGCTGAGGAGGGGTTGTTGAGGTGGTTTGGACAGTAGAGAGAATGGAACGAGACAGAGTGACTTCGAGAGTGTATAAATCTGTAGTGGAGGGAAGGCGGGGTAGGGTCGGCCTAGGAAAGGTTGGAGGGAGGGGTAAAGGAAGTTTGTGTGCGAGGGCTTGGATTTCCAGCAAGCATGGGAGCGTATTTGATAGAGTGAATGGAGGCATATGGTTTTTAATACTTGACGTGCTGTTGGAGTGTGAGCAAAGTAACATTTATGAAAGGATTCAGGAAACCGGCAGGCCGGACTTGAGTTCTGAGAGATGGAAGTACAGTGCCGGCACTCTGAAGGAGGTGTAAATGTTGCAGTTTTATAACTGTAGTGTAAAGCACCCTTCTGGCAAGACAGTGATGGAGTGAATGATGATGAAAGTTTTTCTTTTTCGGGCCACCCTGCCTTGGTGGGAATCGGCCGATGTGTTAATAAAATAAAAAAAAAAAAAAAAGCTGAAATAATAAGGGAAGAAGTGGAGAAACAAGGAGACACGAGGCGGCATTGACACTGAAAGAAACAAACATTGTAGAAGGCAGGAAATAAAAGAATATATTCACTGGACTCACAAAAAAGAAAAACTAAGAGAAAAAAAGGCACAGGAAAATAATATATACCGATAAAACGTAACAAAGAAATAACAAGCATGGAAATATACAGTGAAGAAAGCAGCAAACGAAAAACATACACTGGGGAAGGCAACAAACCAGAAGAAAATAGGCACCTCTGACACGCAAATAAAGAAGGAAACTGAAAGAGAAACTAAGAAATGAAAAGAATATTCCCCGAAAAATGTAACAAAGCAAGAACAAGCAATGAAACCCTGATGTTGATGTTTCAATAAATAAATAAATAAATTACAATAAAAAAATAAATAAAAACATAAAAAAATAAATTGCAACTAAAACTAAAATGCAACTAAAATGCCTGGAACAATGGGCTAGTAACCCCTTTTCCTGTATAGCTTACTAAAAAGAAAAAGAAGAAAACCGTCAAAGTGGGATGTTTGAATGTGCGTGGATGTTGTGCGAATGATAAGAGATGATTGTAGATGTTATGAATGAAAAGAAGCTGGATGTCCTGGCTTTAAGTGAGACAAAGCTGAAGGGGGTAGGAGAGTTTCAGTGGGGAGAAATAAATGGGATTAGGTCAGGGGTTTCAAATAGAGTTAGAGCTAAAGAAGGAGTGGCAATAATGTTGAATAATCAGTTATGGCAGGTAAAGAGGGAATATAAATGTATAAATTCAAGGATTATGTGGAGTAAAATAAAGGTTGGATGTGAAGTGGGTTATATTAAGTGTTTATGCACCTGGAGAAGAGAGAAGTGTAGAGGAGAGAGAGAGAGATTTTGGGAAATGTTGAGTGTGTGGGGAGTTTTGAACCAAGTGAGAGAGTAATTGTGGTTGGGGATCTTAATGCTAAAGTGGGTAAAAATGTTGTGGATGTAGTAGGTAAATTTGGGGTGCCAGGGGTAAATGTAAATAGGGAACCATTAATTGAGCTATGTGTAGAAAGACGTTTGGTAATAAGTAATACATATTTTATGAAAAAGAGGATAAATAAATATGCAAGGTATGATATAGCACGTAAGGAAAGTAGTTTGTTGGATTATGTATTGGTGGATAAAAGGTTGATGGGTAGGCTTCAGGATGTACATGTTTATAGAGGGGCAATGGATATATCGGATCATTATTTGGTTGTAGCTACAGTTAGAGTAAAAGGTAGATGGGACAAAAAGAAAATGTCAACAAGTAAGAGAGAGGTAAAAGTGTATAAACTAAGAGAGGAGGAAGTTAGGGTGAGATATAAGCAACTATTGGCAGAAAGGTGGGCTAGTGCAAGTAGTAGTGGGGGGGGGGGGTTGAAGAGAGTTGGGATAGTTTTAAAAATGCAGTATTAGAATGTGGGGCAAAAGTTTGTGGCTATAGGAGGGTGGGTGCAGGAGGAAAGAGGAGTGAGTGGTGGAATGAAGTAAAGGGTGTGATAAAAGAGAAAAAGGTAGCTTATGAGAGTTTTTTACAAAACAGAAGTGTTAATAGAAGAGCAGAGTATATGGAGAGTAAAAGAAAGGTGAAGAGAGTGGTGAGAGTGCAAAAGAAGAGCAGATGAAAGAATGGGAGAGGCTCTGTCAAGAAATTTTGCTGAAAACAAGAACATTTTTTGGAGTGAGATAAACATTGTAAGAAAGCCTAGGGAACGAATGAATTTGTCAGTTAAAAACAGAGTAGGGGAGTTAGTAGATGGGGAGCTGGAGGTATTAGGTAGATGGCTGGAATATTTTGAGGAACTTTTAAATGTCGATGAAAAAAGGGAGGCGGTAATTTCATGTACTGGCCAGGGAGGTACAACATCGTTTAGGAGTGAAGAGCAGGATGTGAGTGTGGGGGAGGTGCGTGAGGCATTACGTAGAATGAAAGGGGGTAAAACAGCTGGAACTGACATGATCATGACAGAAATGTTAAAAGCAGGGGAGGATATATTGCTGGAGTGGTTGGCATTTTTGTTTAATAAATGTATGAAAGAGGGGAAGGTACCTAGGGATTGGCAGAGAGCATGTATAGTTCCTTTTATAAAGGAAGGGGATAAAGAGTGTAAGAATTATAGGGGAATAAGTTTACTGAGCATATCAGGTAAAGTGTATGGCAGGGTTATTATTGAAAGAATTAGAGGTAAGACAGAGTAGGATTGCAGATGAGCAAGGAGGCTTTAGAGTGGGTAGGGATGGGTAGGATCAAGTGTTTACAGTGAAGCATATATGTGAACAGTATTTAGATAAAGGTAAAGAAGTTTTCATTGCATTTATGGATTTAGAAAAGGCATATGATAGTGGATAGGGGAGCAATGTGGCAAATGTTGCAAGTGTATGGAATAGGTAGTAAGTTACTGAAGGCTGTAAAGAGTTTTTATGAGGATAGTGAGGCTCAGGTTAGGGTGTGTAGGAGAGAGGGAGATTACTTCCCGGTAAAAGTAGGTCTTAGACAGGGATGTGTAATGTCACCATGGTTGTTTAATATATTTATAGATGGGGTTGTAAAAGAATTAAGTGCTAGGGTGTTGGGGAGAGGGGTGGGGTTAAATTATGGGGAATTAAATGCAAAATGGGAGTTGACACAGTTACATTTTGCTGATGATACTGTGCTTATGAGAGATTCTAAAGAAAAGTTGCAAATTTTAGTGGACGAGTTTGGGAGAGTGTGTAAAGGTAGAAAGTTGAAAGTGAACATAGATAAGAGTAAGGTGATGAGGGTATCAAACGATTTAAATAAAGAAAATTGATATCACATTGGAGAGAGGATTATGGAAGAAGTAAATGTTTTCAGATATTTGGGAGTTGACGTGTCAGCAGATGGGTTTATGAAGGAAGAGGTTAACCATATAATTGATGAAGGAAAAAAGGTGAGTGGTGCGTTGAGGTATCTGTGGAGACAAAAAACGTTATCCATGGAGGCAAAGAAGGGAATGTACGAAAGTATAGTGGTACCAACACTCTTATATGGGTGTGAAGCATGGTTGCAAATGCTGCAGAGGAGGAGGCTGGAGGCAGTGGAGATGTCCGTCTAAGGGCAATGTGGTGTAAATATTATGCAGAAAATTCGGAATGTGGAAATTAGGAGAAGGTGTGGAGTTACTAAAGTATATGTCAGAGGGCTGAAGAGGGTTGTTGAGGTGGTTTGGTCATTTAGAGAGAATGGATCAAAGTAGAATGACTTGGAGAGCGTATAAATCGTAGGGAAGGAAGGGGTAGGGTCGTCCTAGAAAAGGTTGGAGGGAGGGTAAAGGAGGATTTGTGGGCGAGGGGCTTGGACTTCCAGCAAGCATGTGTGAGCGTGTTAGATAGGAGTGAATGGAGACGAATGGTTTTGGGACATGACGATCCTGTTGGAGTGTGAGCAGGGTAACATTTTGTGAAGGGATTCAGGGAAACCAGTTAATTGATTTAGTTGGATGTCAGGGGAACGCCTTCCACCTGAACAAAATATAATGGAAAAAATAATAAAAACAAATAATGACTCTTGGGTAGGAAATAAACTAAGAATTTTAAGTTTTTAATAAAATATTTTAAAAAAATAGGCCGTTGTGGTTCTGGCAGGATGGAGAGTAGGAGAATATAAGCCCAGGTTGAGTCTCTTGTGTAGACGAGATGTTGGATGGTTATCCTGGGTAGTTAAGAATTTCGTATGCCACTTGGTCGAGGTACGTAAGATTTGAAGCGGAAGAGTAGACAAAAACCAAGTCAGAGAGCGTACATCTAGCTCCTTCAAAACTGGCGTCTGTACCAGCTGACAGGCCAGCAGCAGAGCTGATAAAGAGAAAATAAAGAATAGTTACCACAAGTAAGTAAACATAACACGTAAGAAAGAAAAAGGATAACATGTTTACTTTAAGATGGAAGAAATTACTGGTAACTTTAAATCAACCACAAACAAAAAATACCCCGGTAGAGCACCTTACCTGTTCAGGAGAAGTGTGGAGGTAGTGACTCTCCACAGTCTTGCTGTTCACCAGGTAAGGTAACTACCACCAAAAGGGTTCTGTTTCTGCCCGCAAGAGGAAGCACCGGCTGAACCCGTGAATGACCGCCGGCAGACTAACAACCTTAACCCATAATTAGACTACTTTTCCCTCACAATACCCCCTTTCCAAAACTTATGGTCGAAGGTAATAAGTTAAACAGAGGGAAAAGCACTATGTACAACCTCGGCTAGCCAATCTGAAAAGTGGTTTTCAGAGCCAGAGATATAAATAACCTTAAACTTGTAGGCCTGAATAGCCAAAGCCCATCTCAAGAGTCTGCTATTTGTACCTTTTGAAGTTTTCTAAATACATGAGTGGCTTGTGATCAGTTTCAAGTATGAAGGGTTTCCCATACAAGTAGTATTTGAATCTACTTATACCCCACACTAAGGCGTAACATTCCTTTTCCACAGTAGAGTATCTTTCTTCCCGTGGTAGAAGCTTCTTACTAGCAAAAGATACCGGGAACGGAGTCTCATCGTAATACTGAAGTAACACAGCACCGAGTCCAGAATGAGAGGCATCTGTTCGAGACAAAACTTCGTTAATATCTGGTAATTTTAGGACAGGAGGGTTTGAAAATATTCTTTTAATTTGTTCGAAGCTTTGTTTTGCTTCATCAGAACAAACCAGTGGTTCTTTCACATTCTTTTTTAAATAGTCAGTGAGAACGGAGGTCAGACCACTTAAGTTTGGTACAAAACTTCTGTAGAAGTTTACAGATCCGAGGAAACTTCTTAGCAACTTTTTTGTACAAGGAAAAGTGCATTCAAGAACAGCTTTAGTTTTGTTAGGAATAGGCGATAAAGAATTGTCTGAAATAATGAACCCCAAGTATTGTATTTTGAAGTAACCAAGAAAACACTTCTGTGGTTTGACGGTAACGCCATGAGCTCTTAGTCTCTTTAAAACAAGCGACAGTGTTGAAAGATGATCTTCCCAGACATGTGTCATGATGTAAATGTTGTCAAAATACACTGAAACATTCTTTAAGTCAGAGAGGACTATTCTCATAAGTGGCACAAGCAGTAACCAAACCAAAAGGCATAGTGTGATATTGCATTAGTCCTCTATGAGTGGGGAAAGCAGTGTATGGTTTAGAGTCTGTGTGTAAAGACACCTGATGGTATGTTTGTGAGATATCTAATTCAGAGAAGAACTTACAGTCATGGAATTTATACAAGTCATGATCAATTACTGGCATGGGTTCAGCATCCCATTTAGTAATGGTATTTAAATAACGGAAATCTTGTGCCAGTCTGTAAGAATTATCTGGTTTCTTAACCATTACAACTGGAGAACAGAAAGCTGATTTAGAAGGTTCTATAATCTTTAACTTTAAGAGTTTGTCCACTTCGTTATCAAATGTTTGTGGTAAGTGAACAGGGACAGGATAGACTTTCCGTCTGCCTGGTTCCTGAGCTGATAATTCAATCTTGTGTATAACAGTAGTGGTAAGTCCTGGGATTTCTGTGAATACATCTGAAAACGTATTTACTATGGCACTTACTTGAGACTTTTATTTACACGATAGTTCACTGTTGATGTTGACATTTGAGTTATGGGTGGCAGAATCATCAGTTAAGATATCCAGTAGTTCCTTCGATTCTGTGCGAGATTCGTCATCTATAATACAAATTTTACATTCATAAGAATCATTACTGCTAACTAAGCTGTAAGACAAAGTGTCTTCATCAAAGGTGTTTAAGCAAAGATTAACTTCTCTACGGTGATAGGTGATACCGTTTTAAAATATTGACGTGGTACATTCTTTCCTTACCCTTGACATCCAAGATGTAATCTACCTTATTATAGACCTTGGTTACCTTATACGGCCCTCGCCAGGTAATAAATAATTTGTTGGATTTGTCCGGCAAAAGAACTAGTACCTCATCACCAACATTAAACTTACGTTGGGAGCTCTTATGGTCAAAATATGTCTTTTAAGTTTCCATACACACATTAAGGTTTTTGACAACCAAATCAGCAGTTTCTTCCAATCTTTCCCTAAGGTCTAGGAGAAACTGGTAAGTGTTTTGAACTTCAGGTTCAATATCTTTAGACCATAGTTCATTCAGGATATAGTGGTCCACGAGCTTGTCTTCCATAAAGTAATTCAAAAGGGGAATATCCCAGAGAGTCACTAGGAATCTCCCTCATTGCAAAGAGAGCACATGTTAGATATCTATGCCAGTCAGTTGGTTTAAGAATACAGAGTTTCTTTAATATAGACTTAAGGATGGCATGTTGACGTTCCACTCTTCCATTACACATTGGATGATAAGGTGTAGTGAAAAGCGGTTTTACACCCACAAGTTGATAAACTTGTTCCATTACCTCTGATGTGAATTGAGTCCCTTGATCTGACAGAATTTCACGAGGAATACTGACCCGTGAAAAAATACATAGTAAAGCTTCAGCTACTTCTATGGACGTGATGGATTTTAAGGGTACCGCCTCTGGGAAGCTGGACGCATAGTCTATCATAGTCAAAATATACTTATGACCTCCTAATGAACGAGGAGTGAGGGGACCAACTATATCCACTGCAACTAACAAATGGAACTGAAAAAATTGGCATTTTGACCATGGGAACCCTCTTAGTTCTACCCTTTTGAGAGGAAAGTTGACATACGTGACATGATCTACAGTACTTATAGATGTCAGAGGACATCCCAGGCCAGAAGTACAAGTCTTTGATCTTATCATAAGTCTTCCTATGGGAGAAATGGCCAGAGACAGGCAGGTCATGAGAAATTTTCAGAATAGTCTCAAGACAATCCCTAGGAATGACTAATAGACTTTTTCCCACCTCATTGGGATTGTCCGCAGTCACTATAGTCCTGTATAGAAGATTACTTTTGAACTCAAATTTATAACTAAACTTCTTTCTTTTAATCACATTGTCATTTAATGACAGCTGGGTTTCCTCAAGGAAGGACAAGTCTTCTGGAGACCTTCCAAATCTAGGTGTGACAGCTCAATAGGTTTTCCTTGGAAAGTACTAAAGGATGGATTGGTTTTACCTTAGATTGAGCTCTGGTGGACGTTAACCGTGTCCAGTTGCGTGGAAGATTCAGTCACCCGTGGTATTTCCTCAGTTTCTGTGCAATTGGTTTAGATGACTGCTTCTCTAAGGTTTTTCCAGGAGCTCACGATTATCCGAATGCTGAGTTGAGTTATCCTGATTAATCACTTCTGAAGATTCTGGGGAAGAAACAGAAGGATCAAGTTTATCTTTTCCGGAATAATTTGAAAACCTTACACAGTCTAATTCGGATGGGAAGGTAGCCTTCTATGTTCCCAACCAAAACAGAACATGAATTATTGGGGCCACCACTGCCTCACCCAACCAGTAAACCATTTGCAGTTAATAAAACATCTGAGAGTAGGAAACACATCACTTCTTCCTAAGTAGTCAGTTAATTTAGTACTTTTATACCGAGTTGAATCTAAGTTAGGAAAAGAGTTTACTTGAAATAAAATACAAGAACACCCAGTATCCCTAAGAATGGTGGAAACATTCATGCCATTAACAGTACCTTCACTAAAAGGTGGTTAATATTAGCTTCGTGAAACACTTTCCAATATTCTCCCTTTTTTCTTGGGACAGTCTGGACGCTGTGTCCCAATTCGTTACGTTGTAACATTTTACTGGGAATTTCTTAGAGGAAAATGGTTTGGATAACTCAGATTGTTTAGGTACAACAGATTTATATCCACTACGCCTTTAGGGTAGTTATGAGCGCAGGCATATATATCTGCCGCTTGTGCCATTTCAGAAGCTGTGTGAACGTCGTTCTTTAATAAAAATACGTAAGTCAGAGTTAACAGAAGAGAGAAATTGGTCTCTTACCATCAGTCGCGTAATGAATCAAAGTCATGATCAACTCGGACTATCAATCCAACAATCAAACAATCTGAAAAGTGTTGTCAGATACTGCATATAATTCTGATTGATGGATATTTTAGGTGCCGAAACTCAGACCCGTAATGATGGGTGGTCTTCTTGAAAGCCTGTAAGATAGCTTTCTTAAGTAGAGGATAATCAGTGATTACGTCACCTGGTAAGGTGAATATACGTTTAAAGCTGTACCTGATAGAAGTAATCCAAGCCTTGTAGTCCAAGAATTGAGGGCCACTCACAGAGCGTGGCAGTGTTCTCGAATCTGGTGATATATGCCCGATGTCATCCTGCTCGTGAAAGGTGGTATTTGAGGCATCCTAATATTAGATTCGTGGGTAGGGTATTCTAGTACCCCTTCATCTATTTTATGCTTAGATAGCTCTACCTTCTTGGCTTCCAATTCCAACCTTAACTGTTCTAACTCCCTCTGCTTTGCCTTTTCTTCAATCTCCTTCATCTTGAAGGCTACTTCCCTTGCCTGAGCTGTCTTCTCTAGCTATCCTTTCCTGTTCTCTTTTGTCCTCACGAGCAATCCTTTCATTTTCTCGAGCTATTCTTTCTTGTTCCTTTTCCTCTTCTCGAGCTAGTTTCTTCTCCTCTCGAGCTAGTCTTTCATGTTCCTCCTGTTTAGCTAGAGCTAGTCTTTCCTGTTCCTTTTTCTCTTCTATAGCCATTTTAGCAGTAATATAACTATCAAGAGACTGGCCTGTAAATCCCATGTCTTTTCCAGCCCTTAACCAGAAATCTAACGAATCCATAGTAAAGAATTTAATACAAACCAAACAAGTCGATCTTAAATTAACAACTGAAACGACTGTTTCAAAAGAGGGACCACGTCCGCACACTTTCTAAACCTTCCCAAAGAAGAAAATGAAATATTTTCAACTTGGAAGTAAATCTAGTGGGCTCAAAAGCCTTCACTAAGATAAATGAACACGGTTCACCCAGGAGAGGTTATTATGGAAGTTCCTCAGGTCCAACAAAATTGAGTAAACCTCTAAACCCAACCCAAGAACCAAACAACTGTAAGTCAAACAGACTACCAGTAATGACTTGACACCTCAATGATACGAACTCACCCTTTTCAATCTTAAATGTTATACTCACAAACCAGTAGAACCATCAGGAAGATGTAGCCTCAAGAGTCGTATCCTGGCAAGGTGGCCATTGTCAGGGGAACGCCTTCCACCTGAACAAAATATAATGGAAAAAAAAATAAAAACAAATAATGACTCTTGGGTAGGAAATAAACTAAGAATTTTAAGTTTTTAATAAAATATTTTAAAAAAATAGGCCGTTGTGGTTCTGGCAGGATGGAGAGGAGGAGAATATAAGCCCAGGTTGAGTCTCTGGTGTAGACGAGATGTTGGATGGTTATCCTGGGTAGTTAAGAATTCTCGTATGCCACTTGGTCGAGGTACGTAAGATTTAGAAGCGGAAGAGTAGACAAAAACCAAGTCAGAGAGACGTACATCTAGCTCCTTCAAAACTGGCGTCTGTACCAGCTGACCAGGCCAGCAGCAGAGCTGATAAAGAGAAAATAAAGAATAGTTACCGTAAGTAAACATAACACGTAAGAAAGAAAAAGGATAACATGTTTACTTTAAGATGGAAGAAATTACTGGTAACTTTAAATCAACCACAAACAAAAAAAATACCCATGGTAGAGCACCTTACCTGTTCAGGAGAAGTGTGGAGGTGTAGTGACTCTCCACAGTCTTGCTGTTCACCAGGTAAGGTAACTACCACCAAAAAAGGGGGGGATGGGGTTCTGTTTCTGCCCGCAAGAGGGAAGCACCGGCTGAACCCGTGAATGACCGCCGGCAGACTAACAACCTTAACCCATAATTAGACTACTTTTCCCTCACATTGGACTTGAGTCCTGGAAATGGGAAGTACAATGCCTGCACTTTAAAGGAGGGGTCTGGGATAGTGACAGCTGGGAGGGACTATTCTCAGCTGTCGTATCTGAGCGCCTCTGCAAAGACAGTGATAAGAACATAAGAAAGGAGGAACACTGCAACAGGCCTACTGGCCCATACTAGGCAGGTCCATGTCAAAACCAACCCACCAACAAAAATATTTGCCCATCCCATCCCCAGCGGCACCCAAGCAACCTTCACAACCCTCCAAGTCCCGCTCAAATCTAACCCCTCTCTCATATGATTACAGAAGGAAGTAACACTGCAGCAGGCCAACCGGCCCACACTAGGCAGGTCCCCCTCAAACCCTAAACCAATCCCACAAACAAAAACACCTTTCCAACCCAACTTCTACTCCATCCATGGAACAAGCTCCTATAATCAGGGCACTATCAAAGAGCGAACTGAAGGAGCTGAAGCACCCGGTCCTTCACCAGGGCACTGAAGGAGCCGAAGCACCTGGTCCATCACCAGGGCACTGAAGGAGCCGAAGCACCTGGTCCATCACCAGGGCACTGAAGGAGCCGAAGCCTGGTCCATCACCAGGGCACTGAAGGAGCGAAGCACCTGGTCCATCACCAGGGCACTGAAGGAGCCGAAGCACCTGGTCCATCACCAGGGCACTGAAGGAGCCGAAGCACCTGGTCCATCACCAGGGCACTGAAGGAGCCGAAACACCTGGTCCATCACCAGGGCACTGAAGGAAACGAAGCACCTGGTCCATCACCAGGGCACTGAAGGAGCCGAAGCACCTGGTCCATCACCAGGGCACTGAAGGAGCCGAAACACCTGGTCCATCACCAGGACACTGAAGGAGCCGAAACACCCGGTCCATCACCAGGACACTGAAGGAGCCGAAGCAACTGGTCCATCACCAGGGACCTGAAGGAGCTGAAGCACCTGGTCGACACGTCTCCTGTGAGAGCGTCTTACAGCCTGGCCTACACGTCACCTGTGAGAGCATCTTACAGCCTGGCCAACGATTATGTATGAGTGTGGTGAAAGTGTTGAATGATGATGAAAGTATTTCTTTTTGGGGATTTTCTTTCTTTTTGGGTCACCCTGCCGCGGTGGGAGATGGCCGACTTGTTGAAAAAAGTATATAAATATATATATATATATATATATATATATATATATATATATATATATATATATATATATATATATATATATATAAGATGGGTCCACCTCTGGTACAAATTGTGGACCCATAGCCTCGGAGAAGTGGATAAAAGGCTTCAAGGAAGAATATTTGGATTTCTTCCTGATGCCATTTGAATATTCCACTTCTCCTACCACCCCATATAATATATATATATATATATATATATATATATATATATATATATATATATATATATATATATATATATATATATATATATATATATATATCGGGCCCATTAGGTAAAACTGGTCAATTAGCAAGAACTCATCTAAAATTAAGTCCTGTGAAGGTTGTCGCCAATCTTCTCAGGGCAAGTATAATAGAAAAAAGACTAATAAGAAAAATAAACACTATTTTAATAGAATGAAATTTTAAATAATAAATAAGTAAATATTATAATAATCCTATATTAAAGAAAAATGAAAAATGAAAACAAAAATATATATATGATTCAAAGCTAAATATTTACAGCTGTGGTCGTATCACTTAAACAATGAATCTATTCGATAACTCCGTGGTGGTGGTGGTGGTGTTGTTGTTGTTGTTGTTGTTGCCTCAATGTTTTCCACAAATTCAACAGTCTTTCAAACTGTTACAATGTCACAGATGTCAGGGACTCCGTTGAAAGTTGTCCCTTAGTGACGTCCAGTTGCCTGATGTTCTTTCAGGGTGTCCCGAGGTACTACTGGTGGTAATGCAGGAGTGGAGTTAGTTGCTCTGTTTCTTAATTGTTGAGTACGCCGGCCCCCCACTCAGCCTTGAATCCGATGATCCGAGCGGACACAGAGGACTGTGAAGGAAACCACAATAATTACTCACCACTCTAGCATTAATTTACATAGTAGGCATAAGGCCTTTAAAAGAAATGGCGAACTGTAATAATTTACTCTACCAAACCAAGGCAGGACATAGCAGAAGTGAAAGTTTTTAAACATGAGTGAAGCTCCCACACATAAAATAATGAAGATACGAGCAGCCGTGAAGTACTTACAGTGGGATCGAGCGTGGTCAGTCAAGTGATTTCAACCGGCAGACGAAGCCTAGCATTACACCTCTCACCGGGTGAAAAAAGGGGGGGGGTATAGCAACAGCGAGACACTCACCCCACCTTAATCAGCAAACTACCACTCAACCATCACTCTACATACCTTCACACTTTTCATCACTCCTATCTATGGACTTTTCCCTCACACTCCCCCATACCAAGACTGCTAGTCAAGGAATAGAAGTAGAAATTATGAGGTAAAAAGTCCCAAAAAAAATGAAAGTCGCATAAGTACAAATATTCTACTGACTGTCACGACTTAACCAGTCAGAGAAATAATTAGATGAACCATTGATATACACAATATGAAACTTAAAAGCCTGGAGTGCCAATGTCCACCTCAAGAGGCGACTGTTGGTTCCCTTAAAGGTTTCTAAGTATACCAATGGTTTATGATCTGTTTCTAGAATGAATTCTTTCCCCAGTAAATAGTATTCAAGTTATGGGTATCTGTTTCCGGTGGAGGGAATTTATAGGCTCAGAAATACCGGAAGCAGGATCGTGGATATGAGGTGTAGTAAGCCATTGACACCTGTTGCACGATCCATACTCTTTGACACCTGCGAGTACATATGTGGCC
>WNWK01033396.1:0-21187 GCA_009830355.1 Cherax destructor | reverse complement strand
TTGGGAAAAAAGGGGTTTCCAGTCACCGGTGAACTTGGTGTCCAGAAAAGAAACAATATTCGCATTATTATCTCAACTTACAAAGGCTAGTATGTATCAAAAAAAAATGTTTTCTCTGGTGCCATAAGCTAATTATTGAAGCTGTCATGGTGACACAAGCAATGATGTGACAATGTGCTCACACAAAGGATGCAGAAAAAAACTCAGATCCCAACCCTTTTAATACATTAATATTTTGAACAGTATGATAATATACTCTATGTTTTACCACATCAACAATATCCTGTCAAGACAAGGAAACCCCAAAAGAAGGAAACACTTGAAAAAGGAAGAAAAAAATTAATAATGCAATCCTTTAGAGGGCTTTATCAAGCCTTGATAAATGTTTCATACCGTATTTGTGAGTTTTTTTTTCCATCATGTCAGTATTTTATCCCATTACCCCTAAGAAAATCTCATTTTGTCTGACCTTTTTCTTATCTGAACTCCACATGTCAACTAACTTGTTCTGCATTCATTATTTTTTTTTTTATATTTTTTATATGCCTGTTGCTAACTTTCCTATCAAATTTTTCACATGGGTTGCACTACAGTTTTCTGATATACTGTACCTAATATTATCCACGGGAAATCATAACTATATAGAGTAGAGAAAAAAATTTTACTGACAGTATTTATTCTTCATGCTTTAACCCTTCGGGTTTTGGGCTATACTAGACGGCTTACGCACCAGGGTTTTCAACATACTAGTATGTTCCAAATTTCCCCAGCGCCCCAAATCAAGGGGAAACAAGCTAGGCCTAGATGTGAGAGAAGGGGTCTGTGCGGCAGGGGCGAGTATAAAAAAAAATCTCCACCAAAACCCCTTTGATTTACTTTGGTATTTATGGTTGTATTCTCTTTTTCTTGGCCTCATTTGATAGAATGGAAGATAAAACAGAAATAAAATTTTTGATTTGTTTCACGATGACAAGTACCTTGAAACTGAGTGCAAATTAAAAAAAATTTTCGTTTTTGCCGATGTTCAAAAGAAACAAATCTAATATTTTGACAAGTCCCTGATATTATTTATACTTTTTTACAATGATGCAATAGTATAAAAACAGAAAATCTTCTATTTTTTGTGAAAATAAAAATTCAAATTGAAAGCAAAAAGTAATGTAAGAGGAGCCTGAGAGTGACTAAGAACAGATAAAAGGTTTTTTTAGTGCCAGAAATGTCGTCTGTTTATTCGGGACCCTATTTTGAAATTGGCATTTTTTGAAATTTGTGTAAAATTTGGGACAAATTCCCAATTTCACCATTTTATTGGGTAGTTCAAATTGGTAAATTGGCATTTTTTTGCACTCAATTGATAGAATAAATGGAATACTAAAAATAGCTAAAATTTTGGTAGACTGAAACTTTGGGAATTGGCCGAAAATGGGGTAAAATGGCAAATCGCCGATGCATAAACATCCGATACTGCTAATTTTGGGAGAGTAACCTTGTTGTTAATAAAATTTCATACGTTTGGTGGCATTATGACGGAAAAAGGGATTTTATCATTTCATAGAAAAAATTTTTTTTTCTGAAAATTTCCCACCCGAGAACAAAGTTTCGGAGAGGGCCCAACCTGAAAGGGTTAAAGTACTAGAAAACGCTAAGAAACTTGTTAACTGATCTGTGAATCACATATATTAGTTTACATCATTCTTCCCTTTTTTCTCTTTTTTAAATTTCCCAATATCCCCGTATAATAAAAAACACACTGACCATTAAAAGGGGAATACATAGCAGAAAAGAAATGGGTCTTAAAACAATGGAGAAAAAAAACAGGTGTTGAAGATCGAGCTATGAAGACCAAGTTACCATACTTTCATGGGGTTCTGAGCCAACTTACAAATGCAGAAGACAAATATACACACATTTCCAGACAAAACATTAAGGGATTGATTAGTTTAAAATTTTAGATTCGGGCCTGGGGGGCTAATTCTAAGTATGTCAAGTAATAGCAACTAATGAGAGCAAGAGCAACTAATGAGAGCAAGAGCACTAATGAGATAAGAGCAACTAATGAGAGCACCCAACACCAATGAGAGCAAGAGCATAAATAAGATAAGAACAACTAATGAGAGCAAGGGGGAAAAAACCTAATGAGATAAGAGCAACTAATGAGAGAAGAGCAACTAATGAGAGAAAGAGCACTAATGAGATAAAGCAATTAATGAGAGAAGAGCACTAATGAGATAAGAACAACTAAAGAGCAAGCACTAATGAAAGCAAGAGCAACTAATGAGAGCAAGAGCAACTAATGAGATAAGATCAACTAATGAGAGAAAGTGCAACTAATGAGAGCAAGAGCAACTAATGAGATAAGATAACTAATGAAAACAAGAGCAACTAATGAGAGCAAGACAACTAATGAGATAAGAGCAACTAATGAGAGCAAGAGCAATTAATGATATAAGAGCAACAATGAGAGGAAGAATATCCAATGAGACATAATTACTGTTGTCTTTTTTAAGAACTTAACGTTCCTGAAGAATCTTGATATTGACTTGATAAACCCTCCGGATGAGTCTGGGATTGATTTTTGGAAGCTCGGCAAAAGGAACATAAATAATACACACTGTCCATGTCCTTTTACATAACATATTTTTGGGCATTTTACTAATGTTTACACAACAATTGTAAATACACTAGTTTTTAATTACTCTGAAACTCTAACATGTTTAAAAAACTATTGAAAAGACCTGATTTTCAATCACAATTTGCAAATACATCTACAGTGGCCCCGGTTTTTAACCCCCAAATCCCCTTTATGTAAGTTTATTTTTTAAATGCTTTTGGGGTGAAATTTTGGGGGGGCTAAAAGGGACTATTTTTTTTTTAAAAATTTTTTAAGGGATAAATTGTTTTGGTAATGGCACTTAAACAGATTCAATAAAAATTCGAAACCCGGGGGGTCCACTGCCCAGAAAGCACCAGTAAAACTTTTTTTTTTTTACAGTTAAGTTTTCTTTTTAAATTCCAAAGTTAGCACACTTAATATTTTACTTTTCATCTATTTTGCATAGAGTAGATTCAGTTTCCTTTAAACTTATTATCACTCATCAAAATTTTTAAAGAGGTGTCTCAGATGTCAAATAACAGACAAGTTACCTTTTTGGGAAAACAATAATATTAATAATACAATCAAAGTAAGTGCTAAAAAGAAAAAATGTCTTTAAATCAATAAAAACATAAGTCATGCCTTTACATCTTCACGAGCAGCACATGCACAAGAGCCAGTTACTTTGTAAGCTCTACTCAGCCTCTAGCCCTACAGATTACCATGCTATTTAATAAACAACAAGGCTCTTTTTTCAAAAAAATATCTTCCATCTTCTCAAACCCCTGTTCTATCAAATTTCATGCAATCAAAATTTGATTTTAAATTATTAATGATTACTGTACGATATATTTGGACATAATTTTTTTCTTAAATTATTATTATCCCAAAAAAATTTTATTTTACATAACTATTCACCAGAGTGAATAAATATCTAAAGGAACATGTCTGCAGATGAGACGGGTGTAGTGTAGGGGATACAAACGAAAACTTTATCGTGAGAAGATACAGGCATGTAATGGAAACAGGAGAAAGGAAAATCAGACCTCGAGAATATGACTACAAGCAAGTGATACAATACTGGAAACAAAGGAGGAGCCATTTGAACTGTGTTGGAATCTGCGTATTCTTTTGGAAGACAGATAATGAAAGAACAAAACAGTGAATGTGGTTTCTTCTTTTGGGTTATGCCACATGGTAGGGGGAAAAGGCCAATGTGGTAAAAAAATTCTATTCATAACATACTTTTTTCCAAATTAAAAAAGTGCAGGTGTAGATAGTCACCACACCCAAAACCACATAGATAACATAAAAAAAACCATAGACATGATGCAAAAGATTCCAAGAGCTTATGGAGATAACTTACAAAAAATCTTGAAACACGGAACATTTCTTCAAAATAAAAAAAATTTTAAAAAGAAAAAATGAAAATCATATATGAGGACATTAAGCAATAAAATAGACAAAATAATAATTTTAACCCTTTTTACTGTCGCAAGCCCATTTTGAAACAGTCATTCTATGTCGCAAAAATTCTAAAAAAAAAATTTTTTTTTCTTTGAAATGATAGAGAATCTTTTCCCCCATAGAATGACACCAAAAGTACGAAATTTTACGGAAAACTTACGGAATTAAACCCTGAAGTTAGTGATCTCGGCGATATATACACATCGGCGATTTCACAATTTGAGCCCAATTTTCGGGCCCAAATTTCCCTTGTTCCAGTCAACCAAACTCATAGCTCTTTTTTTAGAACTCCCATTTGAGTACAAGAAACTGCCAATTTACCGATTTCAACTACCCAATAAAATGGTCAGAAATTGGCAATTTGGCCAATTTCATGCAAAATAAAAAAAATGTCAATTTCAAAATAAGGTCCAGAAAAAAAAATGCAGACATTCCTTTCACTAAAAAAGATTTTCTCGTTCATTAGTCATGTTCCAGGCCCCCCTTATATTACTCTTGCTTTTTTTTTTTATTTTTATTCACACAAAAAAAAGAAGATTTACTTTATGCAGACTATACATTATTGTAAAAAAGGATAAATAATATCAGTGCACTTGTGAAAGAATATTAGACTACCAGCGACGTTTGGAGGGGGCGTGATTTGTTTACTCATGAACATTGGCAAAAAACGAAAATTTCCCAATTTGAGCTCAATTTCAAGGTCGTTTTCATCATAAAAATAATCAAAATCATTCTATTTCTGTAATATGTTTTCCATTCTATCAAATGAGACCACGAAAAGAAATACAACCATAAAAACTATACAAAATACACCCCAAAGTCAGCGTTTTTAAACCAAAACACGGTCGGGTTTTTTTTTTTAAGGATGCGTGGTGCAGGGTTTTTTTATCAGCACACTGACCCACAGACCCATTTCTCACATGTGGGCCTACCAGCTTTCTCCCGTTATTTGAAGCCCCTAGAATTTTTGAGTATACAGTGGTCCCTCGACTAACAAAATTAATCCGTTTCCCGGAGCTTTTCTCAACACGAAACTTTAATTCAAACCTTATTTCCATAAGAAATAATGTAAAAAATTAATCCCCTTTCCCCCCAAAAAAAATTCAAATACTAAATAATGCACAGCATATTAGGGGGGTTTTTGGCATGAACCATTAATGACAATGTATCTTTCCCCATGTATCATTGTACCATGTCTAAAAAAGTATAATAAAAACAGATTAATAAATAAATTTACTACCTTTATTGAAGAGAGGCAGGCACTGGAAGATAGGGAGGATGACGGGGGAAAGGGGTGTTAGGGGTTTGGGAAGGGGAATCCCCCTCCAAAAGGACTTCAGGTAAGAAGCCCCTCTGGGGTTACTTCCCTTTTTTTTTCTTTAATGCATGAATGCTACACCCCGCATGAATGCTACACCCCGCAGAATGCTACACTCCTTGCATGAATGTAACCCCTGCATGCCTGCCACCCCCCGCATGCCTGTTACACTCCCTGCATGCCTGCACCCCCCCTGCATGCCTGCTACACTCCCTGCATGCCTGACACTCCCCTGAATGCCCCCTGCTAACTCCCCTCATGTGCTCACCCCCGCATGAATGTTACACTCCCTGATGAATGTTACACCCCCTGCATGAATGCTACACTCCCTGCATGAATGCTACACCCTGCATGAATGCTACACTCCCGCATGAATGCTAACTCCCTCATGAATGCTCAACGGGGGTGCCACTAGAAAGTTTTTTTGGACCCATGGTGATTTATTTCACAGTGACAATCACTAAACCACCAATAAACACAACAAATTTATTGTGAATGTTTGAAAGAGGCGCTGGGTAATGTTCCCCAATGGTAAACAACGCTTGACTGGCTTTCTGCCAGGCGCAGGGCAGGCGGGGGGCAGGGGGACAGGTCTGATACTTTCGCAAGAGTCCATTTTCGTACACGAAAGCAAAAGCTGTTACACATTTTTCGTATATATCCTTTCTTGTCGGGGGCCACTGTATATGTACTGTACGTCCGAAAACTGGCTCGTAAGACGTATATATACGTTTCCCGGCTAGCTATGACATCACGAGTTATTCACATGTACTACAGGCCTCCTTCTGAATTCCTGCTAGGCCTAGACTGGACGAAGGCAAGGCTCCTGGGTTTTCCTCAACTCTCTAATTTACGCTTTCCCGGCATCCCAATGTGTGTATTACGACCGAAAAAGTCAAATTAAACCAAAAAGAAAACACATGACAATTATTTATTATTATAATAATGGGGAGCATAAACCCCCAGGAAATTTAGCACATGTGAGGGGGGGGGGGAAGGATTTTAGGCTCAATTCAAAAGCCCCCACCAGCTAAGGAACCTTCCGAGGGGAAACATTTACAAAAATTATATATTATAAAAAAAATTGGAAAAAGATATATACTAAAAAAATTGCTTCACAAAGAGTGGCAGACTTGAATGGGAACCAAGAGGTGGTGGTGTTGCACAATCACTGCAAATTATAAAAATAATTACAAAAAAAAACCCAAAAAATGGGCACCAAGAGGAAAAGTTGTGGATCTGAGAAAGCCCTGCCTAGCATGGGCCAGTAGTCCTAATGAAATGCCACACAATTCTTATTATATTAGCACTGCTCTGTTCCTGTAACTACAAACAGAAAATCACAAATGGTTAAACCCACAACCCCAAAAATCTTTGAATCTCATGCTAATTCAATATCAACCTCCATAAAAAGAATGAACACTGCCTCTGGTACTTACTGGTAAGCTGCAGCAGAAGTGAAAACCAAATGCTACCACGAGGAACAACGTCAGGTAGATGATGAGACTAAAGTAAAGGATCGCGACACACACACCAGAAGGTAAGCCCACCACTGCCCATTGAGAACTGTGACCCAAGAAATCTATCACAACCATATATTAATGCTGATCACCAGCAGTGACAAGAGGGAAGCTATAATATTGGTGAATCTGAAATAAAAATTTACATCAACTTGCATTTCACTGAAATAATAATAAATTTGCTATAACACAACTATTGTTTATTAGCTAAAACAGTATATGAGCATTAAATAAGAAAAGAAAAACACAAAATGACACGAGCAATTCCAAGTGATTTTCCTTAGACATAAAATAGCAAGCAGAAATAAAACAACATACAATCCATTTTTAAAATCTCCCATAATACGTTGTGATGAGGTAAATGTCAGAGTTGGTATGAGAGCAAAGGGCAGCTGAAGTGACATAACAGCATTCAGAAGGTCGTTCATCCCAGTAAGGTCGGTGATGTTCTGCAAACACAGTAAGCACAACTTTTATTTTTCAATAACAAAACAGTTACCTAGTTGCAAAGTTATTCTTGTTACATTCAACTTCAACAGTGATTAAAAGATGAACTGTATTTGGTATTCACTCCAAAATGCCCAATCTTTTCCCCACACTTAGCGAAAATCCTCATACTTTTAGAACCTTTTCTTGACATTGTAAACAAAACTGTAAAAATTACATAGTATTTTCAGGTACTGTATATAGGAAATTATGGAGATTTACAGGAATAAATAGCAGCAAACATTAAGTAAACTTTCTAAAAGTAATAATTCACATAAACATCATAATGTTATACATAATCAAGTATACTGGGCTGTAATAATCACCTGAAAGAATGCAATAAAGAAAGTTGGAGTAATGGCAATAGTCCGTGTGAGAAGAACTCGTTGCAGCGTTCCACCGGAGGTTCAGGAAGCCCTATGAGAGAGAGAGAATATAAGAATTATCTTGATAACACAGGAGAAATTTTTGAAAGGGTTTAGTAAATCTAACATTTGCATACAGCTAAAAATCTTGTATTCCAAACTGGTATAATAATAATTCCCATTAAATTATTATTATTATTTTTTTATTATTATTATTAACACATCGGCCGATTCCCACCAAGGCAGGGTGGCCCGAAAAAAAAAACTTTCAATGCACAGCATATTAGGGCTTTTGGCATGTACATCTCATCAATAACTATGTATCTTGTCTACCCAACCATGTATCACTGTACCATGTCTCAATAAAGTATTATTATTATTATTATTATCATTCACTCCATCACTGTCTTGCCAGAGGCGTGCTTACACAACAGTTATAAAACTGCAACATTAACACCCCTCCTTCAGAGTGAAGACACTGACTTTCCATCTCCAGGACTCAAGTCTGGCCTGCCAGTTTCCCTGAATCCCTTCATAAATGTTACTTTGCTCACACTCCAACAGCACATCAAGTATTAACCCTTTGACTGTCGCAAGCCCATTTCTGAAACAGTCATTCTATGTCGCAAAATATTCTAAAAAAGAAAAAAAAAAATTTTTCTTATGATATGATAGAGAATCTTTTCCCGGTGGTAATGACACCAAAAGTACAAAATTTGATGGAAAACTTACGGAATTAGCTCTGCGAAGTTAGTGATCTCGCGATAATATATACACATCGCGATTTTGCCGAATTTGAGCCCTATTTTCGGCCAATTCCATTGTTCCAGTCGACCAAACTCATAGATATTTCTTAGAACTCCATTTGTTCTATCGATTGAGTACAAGAAACAACCAATTTACCGATTTCAACTACCCAATAAGTGGTCAGAAATTGGCAATTTGGCCAATTTCATGCAAAATAAAAAGATGTCAATTTCAAAATAGGGTCCAGAATAAACAATGCAGACATTCCTGGCACTAAAATAAGATTTTCTGTTCATTAGTCATGTCTTTAGGCCCCTCTTATATTACTCTTGCTTTCTATTTTGATTTTTTATTCACACAAAAATAGAAGATTTTGAAGACTACTGCATTATTGTAAAAATGGTATAAATAATATCAGTGCACTTGTGAAAGAATATTAGACTCACCAGTTGACGTGTATTGATGCATGGCGTGACTTGTTTACTTTGAACATTGGCAAAAATCTAACATTTCTGCTACTTTGAGCTCAATTTCAAGGTCGTTTTCATCATGAAACTAATCAAAATCATCTCTATTTTTGAAATATGTTTTCCATTCTATCAAATGAGACCAAGAAAAAGAGAATACAACCATAAATACTATACGAAAATACACCTCAAATTCGCGTTTAATCCAAAACACGGTCAGAGTTTTTTCTCATTATGACTGCGTGCTGAGGATTTTTTATACAGCGCACACTGACCACAGACCCATTCTCTCACATGTGGGCCTACCAGCTTCTCCCACTTGATTTGAAGCCGCTAGAATTTTTGAGTATACGTATATACGTCCGAAACACTGGCTCGTAAGATGTATATATACGACCGAAACAGTCAAAGGGTAAAAACCACTTGTCTCCATTCACTCCTATCAAACACGCTCACACATGCTTGCTGAAAGTCCAAGCCCTCACACACAAACCTTCTTTACCCCTCCCTCCAACCTTTCCTAGGCTGACCCCTATCCCGCCTTCCCTCCACTACAGATTTATACACTCTCAAAGCCATTCTATTTTGTTCCATCCTCTCTACATGTCCGAACCACCTTAACAACCCCTCCTCAGACCTCTGGATAATAGTTTTAGTAATCCCGCACCTCCTAATTTCCAAACTACAAATTCTTTGCATTATATTCACACCACACATTGCCCTCAGACATGACATCTCCACTGCCTCCAGCCTTCTCCTTGTTGCAACATTCACCACCCATACTTCACACCCATATAAGAGTGTTGGTATAACTATACTCTCATACATTCCCTCTTTGCTTCCATTAATTTTTTAACATGCTAGCCGCTCTGCCATTGAGGTGGGGTGACCTGAAAAAGAAACACTTTCACCATCATTTACACTATCACTGTCTTTCCAGAAGCTCACAGATATGACAGTTTAGATGTTCCTCAAACAGCAAATATCCCAAAACCCTCCTCCAAAGTGCAGGCACTGTACTTCCCACCTCCAAGACTTGAGTCCAGCTAACCGGTTTCACTGAACCCCTTCACAAAATATTACCTTGCTCGCACTCCACCAGCTCAAGTCCCAAAAACCATTTGTCTCCTTCAGGGTGCAGGTAATATACTTCCCACCCCACCCCCAGAACTCAAGTCTGGCTAACCGTTTCACCAAGTTCCTTTACGTCATACAGTATATCACATCCCAAATACTACTTGTCTTCACTCTGATCATACACAATCACAAATGCTCACACACACACTCACACATGCCTGCTGGATGCTCTAACCCCTTTCACCTAACACTTCACAATATGAATGGAATATGCAAAAAAAAAAAACCTTGGATATAACAAATTTAATTTAAAAAAAATTCCCCATTTGAATAACTAGAATTTTTACCTCCATTGCAAACTGTCCAACATATGTTCCAGTCATGGTTGAGCTCTGACCAGAGCCAAAATTCCCACAGCCCAGATATACACTGCCCCCAAAAATACCCCCAAAGGGAAAACCCCGCCTTATAAATATCAGCAAAATGGGTCTCATTTTCCTGTAACATAATTAGTAGATTTAAACATAAGAAATGTACTGAAATAAGGTATAACAAAAATTAACTAAAAAGAATCATATACAGTGGTACCTCGACTTACGAATATTTTCCAGTCATGAATGCTGTTCAAGTGCCATTACCAAACGATATTATCTCCTTAAGAAATGTTGTAAAATAGACTAGTCCTTTAGACCCCCAAAATTACACTTACAAAAAGCATTTAAAAAAATAAACTTACATAAAAGGGTGAGTTTGGGGACCATGTAACTCAGTACACTGTATACTGGTATGATATGCTTCACTCAAAATGCTACAGACTACAAATTTTTTTGGTGACTGTCAAATAAGAAAACAGGTGGAATTTGATGACACTATAAGCAATAAACATGTTTTAGACTATATTAATGTTGGTAGAATTACCGACAATATGTTGGGTAAAAGGACACAAGTGCAACTAATGTACATTTTGTTGCAATGTTTCACTCTCCAGGAGCTTTATCAAGCCATTACAAACAATACATGGACACAGACTATATATATAGGCTTAAAGAGAGGTGTAGTAGTTCTAATACTATTTGTTTTGATTGCAAATGCTTTCTTGAAGCTATAAAATTTAGCTTCAGCTTCTCTGGGTAATTAATTTTTTTATTTTTTTAACATGCTGCTATCTCCTGAGGCAGGGTGACCCCAAAAAAGAAACACTTTCACCATCATTCACACTATCACTGCCTTTGCAGAGGCATGCAGATAAGACAGTCTAGATGTCACTCTAAACAGCAAATATCCCAAAACCCCTCCTTTAAAGTGCAAGCACTGTACTTTCCACCTCCAGGGCTCAAGTCCGGCTAACCTGTTTCCTGAATCCCTTCACAAAATATTACCTTACTCACATTTCAATAACTTGTCAAATCCCAAAACTGTTCATCTCCACTCACCCCTATTCTAACACGCTCACACGTTGCCTGCTCTATGTCCAAGCCCCTTGCACACAAAACCTCTTTTACCCCTCTCCCTTGATCCTTTCCTAGGATGACTCTACCCTCCTTCCCTCCACTACATATTCATACATCCTCCAAGTCATCCTATTTTGCTCCATCCTCTCTAAATGACTAAACCACCTTAACAAACCCTCCTCAACCCTCTGAATAATACTTTTAGTACTTCACACCCATATAAGAGTGTTGGTACCACTATATTCTCATACATTCCCTTCTTTGCCTCCATGGATAACGTTCTTTGTCTCCACAGATACCTCAATGCACCACCCACCTTTTTCCTTCATCAATTTATTTTCGCTCATCCTTCATAAACCTATCCCATTTAAACTACAAGTTATGGTGAATAAAATGCAGAGCATAATACAGTGGTACCGACTTACGATGGTCCCCAAACTCACCCTTTATGTAAGTTTATTTTTTAAATGCCTTTTGTAAGTGTAATTTTAGGGTCTAAAGGACTGTCTATTTTACATCATTCCTTATGGGGATAAATTGTTTGGTAATGGCACTGAACAGCATTCTGAATGAAAATATCGAAGTCGGGTACCACTGTACATGTGAGTCTCACTGAATTAAGTGTATCTCATATGGAATAGGATGTTTCAGAAAAGTACTTTGAATTAAATCTATTTTTTTCCCACAAAGCCCCATTATAAAATTATTGCAAACAAAAGTATTGCAGTTATTTGTAGAAGTGTCAAGGTCCCACCTAGTCTGTTGTCAAGATGAACCAGTCTACACAATTCATGAAGAAATCTTATACATGAAGATATTCTGTTAAAGTCATAGGTAGTAGTTGGTAGACAGCAGCCACCCAGGAAGGTACTACTGTCCTACCAAGTAAGTGTGAAACTGAAGCCAGTATAAATGTTTTACATGATGGTATGATTGCTGGTGTCTTTTTTCTGTCTCATAAACATGCAAGGTATGTGTGTCGTAAGTGGCGCCTAAAATGCCGGGAGGAAGGGGCTAGTAACCCTTCTCCTGTATACATTATTAAATGTATACGGTGGGATATGGTTGGTTTGTTAAAAAAAAAAAAATTGTTTAAGTGTCATTATGCTTAGGAAACAAAGATACATTCATGAACAACACAAATGTATCTTTGTTCAGCAACTTCTTGTAGTGACACTTACTAACAATTACGACAAAAATAAAAACTTCCACATTTCTTGACTGAATTTTATGAAACTATATGAGGCAAGCCAGCTCCACACACACCAAATAATTATATATAAAAATCAATGCATTTGATAAAAAAACAAGCACAAAAATAGAGTACAAAATAAAGACTTGATACCAATTTATTAGAATTAAAAAAACCAACATTTTAATTTTTTTTTTTTAAACAAGTCAGTCGCCCCCCCACCAAGGCGGGGGTGACCCAAAAAGAAAAAAAAACCCCCAAAAAGAAAATACTTTCATCATCATTCAACACTTTCGCCCCCCCATACATAATCACTGTTTTTGCAGGGGCCCTTTGGTACAACAGCTGAGAATAGTCCCTCCCAGCTGTCACTATCCCAGACCCCCTTTAAAGTGCAGGCATTGAAATTTCCCAGTTCCAGGACTCAAGTCCAACTAAAAAATTAACTGGTTTCCTGAACCCTTTTAAAAAAATGTTACCCTGCTCACACTCCAACAGCCCCAGGTCTAAAAACCATTGCCTCCATTCACTATATACATAAAAAGAAATGATTAAGTAAAAAAATAAAAAAATCTTAAATACTAAATTATGGTAGTGCATTTTGTACTATTTTCTATAATCATATTCATTTCATGTTGACTGACCTATCTCATACTTACAGTCCATAAAAAGTTTGGTTTTTAATAAGAAATGTATACTTGAATTCTTTTCCCGGGGATGCATCTCCAATTACAAAATTGTGTTTAGGGAAAAAAATGATGTTCACTTGGGAAAAATTGCCCAGCAACCAATTTCTATGGAAGACATCTTCGTCACAAAAATGGGGGTTACATGAAGCCAAATTTTTTTGCAAGAGAGGGAAAGGTACCAAGAGGAAAAACTTTTATTTCTTCTACTTCAGGTCACCCTGTTTTGGGGGGAGAGGGCCCGGGTGGAAAAAAAAAGGTACCAAAGAGATTGGTATACAGATGCCATTGCTTTCTATCTCAGTATAGAATGCCAGAACAGAAATGCAGACCAAATTAACTATGGAAAAAATGCCATTTCTACTTTTAAAATTTTGGGAATTATTCTGTTGAACATATAAAATTTTTTTAAATTTTTTTCCCAAAAATTTACTATATTAACAGAGCAACAAAAGATTATTTTAAAGACTAAGACTAGAAAACATGGAAGGTAAACAGGTTTCTACTTTTTAAACGTGAATTATTCTGTTAAACATATAAAATTTTTTTTAATTTTTTGAAAAATTTACTATATTAACAGAGCAAAACAAGATTATGTAAAGATTAAGACTGGGAAAACATGGAAGGTAAACGGGGCAAAAAAAATAAAAAGAATTATTGTATTTTTAGAACTCAAAATTGAATACAGTAGGGCCCCGTTTTCGGCGTCTGCCCATAGGGCAGTTCAAATTATGACCAAAATTTTTTATAGGGCGAGCGGTCTTTCAGATACGGCGCGCCCACCTGGTTTGTTTACATTTTCCGTGAGCACATCTTTTATTATGTAATCATCACTCTTGGGCACTTTAAACCCCTTTCAGGGTCCGTGCCGTAGTTTTACGGCTTTGAGTTCTGGGTCCAAACCGTAGTTCTATGTTATGAGCTCAGCTCACTCAGATTTTTTTGAGGGAAAATTTTTGGGGCCTAGATATGAGAGAATACATCTATGTGGTAAGTGTGCACCACAAAAAACAAATCCCACAAAGGCATAATGAGGGGAAAAAAATGAAGCCGTTTTTTTATTAAAACAGCGATTTTGGGCAGTTTTTTTTCGTATATTTTTTATAGTTGTTTTTTAAATGTTTTGGGTCTCATTTGATTGAATGGAAGATATATTAAGATATAGAGATGATTTTGATTGGTTTTAGTACGGGAAAATGGCTTGAAACTGAGTTCAAAGTAGCGGAAATGTTAAATTTTTGCCAATTTTTCAAGAGTAAACAAATGCCCTCACACGTCTAATACACGCCAGCTGGTGGGTCTAATAAAACCCACAAATGTGGTAATATTATTAGTACAATTATTACAATATTGCATAACAGAAATTTCCTTTTTTGGTTTAAATAAAAATTATTATGTGAATAAAAAAAAATGGAATTCATTTTGTAAAGACTGAAAACGTAACTAATGAACAGAGGAAATGTTATTTGGGTGTCAGGAATGCCTGCATTTTTTTATTCTGCACCCTTTTTTGAAATTGGAATATTTTGAACTTTGAGTTAAAAAATCATTTTACTTTGTAGTTAAAAAGTTGACTGGGCGTTTTTTTTGTGCTCAATCGATAGAATAGAAGTAATACTAGTAAAATAGCTAAGAATTTGGTCGACGGGAAATTTAATGTAATTGGCCAAAAAGGGGAGCCAAAGTCGGAAAAACCCCAATGCGTAAATATCGTTTGAAACATCAAACCGCAAGAGCAAAATTTCAAATTTTCAATCAAATTTGTTTTTTTGTTTTTTTCCCTTCAAAAAGATTTTTACCATTTCATAAAAAAAAATAAAAATTTTTTTTTTAAAAAAATTTTTGGGCCCAAACTGGTGCCCCCTTTTCCAAAAATGGCCTTGGCCCCTTAAAGGGTTAACCATTCATTTCGCCTGACCGAGTGACCCCCAAATTACCTGTTCAGTTCTTTTTTTTTTACCTTGTCTGAACTCCGTATCTCTTCCTTCTCTCTCTTCGTTTACTCTTTCTTTAAATTTAGTTTTTCCATTGACTTTTGGCCTAAGCTAGTTGTGATAAAAGGGGAATCGAAAGTTCTTATTTTTAAGTGCCAAGTTAGAAAAAATTTAAAAACTCAGTGAACCGGTTTTTTTTGGGGTTATCCTAGGTTGTCTACAAAATATTCTGCTATGTATGATAATCTATGTAACTATATTTGTGTATACCTGAATAAACTTACTAACAAGGTATATGTTGATCGTTTGGGATAGCCATCAAATACAGTTACATATAGCAGCATATGTGAAGAGAACCCAGGATAACCCAAGAGTGTACTCACCTAATTGTGGTTGGGGTCGAGACTTGGCCCCTCCCCGCCCCCCACTGACCGCTACTAGGCCCCCTTTTCCCTCTCCCTGCTCCACGATCTTTATCATCCCCGTCTTAAAGCTATGTATGGTTCCTGCCTCCACTACATCATTTTGTTAGACTATTCCACTTCCTGACTACTCTATGGCTGAAGAAATATTTTAACATCCCTTTGACTCATCTGAGTCTTCAACTAACATTTGCTAGGAGCTAATGGTGCTGGGGATTGCAATTTAAAAAACCTATGATAATTTATCACTCAGAGAATCCTAGGGCCCTAAAGAACTATGAAAAAGGTAGTTTCCTTTTTAATAAACCAAACCCGAAAGCTTGGATGACTACTGCCCTTTTTCAAAAATTTGGGATTCACAGACTATTTTAAGCCAATGTTAATCTTTGGTAAGTAATAAGTTCCTGTGTGTTTTCCTTACTTTTTTTTTGTTTTTTAATGCCTAGTGCTATTGTTAACTTAATATAAGTTAGTGTAAGCTTGTTGTCTGGCATTTATATGCATTTAGAAGGGGAAAAAAATGGCTTTCTGTTTTCCATGTCTGCTTTAAGGCACTAGCCGGGAACCCCAACCAGCCGTATAAGTGGGGCCCTACTGTATGTCATCTGTCACAGGGGGAGACTTGAAGAACTGATCCTTCAATGTTTTACTTTGGGGAAAATTTTTTCCATGGGTGTTGGGTTTGCAGCTACACATCTGTCATACTGAAAATAAGTTTGAAAATATTGGTAATGCGGTTATGACATCCAAAGCAATATTTCTTGAAAATATAAACCAAAAAATGGAGTGAATTTAACATAGCTAAAAATCTTGATGTTACAATTAAAAAAAACTTTGTAACAAAATTTCAACCCATGGGCTTTGGAAGTACAAAAAGTGGAACCAGAATTTCGGGCCCCCCCAAGTACGGGGCCCGGGGGTTTCGGGGCCCCCCTTTTTCAGAATTTTTCCCGACTTTCAACCGTTGCCCCAAGTTTCGGCTGGCGTACCAGATCTGTCCCCTCCTCGCAGGGGGATCGTGAGCCGTCTAACTTTGTTTGTTCTTTAGTGAACATTACCCTGTAAACCCCCCAAACATTTCACAAGGGCTGTGAAATAAGTCACCATGGCCCCAAAGAAAAATTCCAGTGGGTCCTTTGGAAAGAAAGTGAGAAAAACCATAGAAGTGAAGAAAGAAATTGTAGAAAAATACGAGTGGCATACGTGTGGGCGAGCTTGCCAGGGTGTGCAAAAACAAATCAACAATCACTTTTATCCTGGCGAAGAGAAAAGAAATCAAAAGCTGATGTTGCAGGCAGTGGTGGGGGGCAGTGGTGGGGGCAGTGGTTGAGGCAGTGGTTGAGGCAGTGGTGGAGGCAGTGCTGGAGGCAGTGGTGAAGGCAGGGGGAAGGCAGTGGTTGAGGCAGTGGTTGAGGCAGTGATTTAGGCAGTGGCTGAGGAAAATGGTGGAGGCAGTGGTGGAGGCAGTGGTGGAGGCAGTGGTTTAGTTAGTGGTGGAGGCAGGGGTGGGGGGCAGTGGTGGAGGCAGTGGTGGAGGGCAGTGGTGGAGGCAGTGGTGGAGGCAGTGGTGGAGGCAGTGGTAGAGGCAGTGGTGGGGCAGTGGTGGAAAGGGAGTGGTTTAGGCAGTGGTGGAGGCAGTGGTTTAGGCAGTGGTGGAGGCAGTGGTTGAGGCAGGGGGGAGTACATGAGTGTAGAAGGTTTGCAAGTTTTGTAAACAAACCAGTTGTTTTTGTTGTTACCAACCTGGACATGAATGGTTTTTGTTCACTTGGCCAAACCCGACTGGAAAACATCTCACATTTATGTTAATTTATATGTTTATATGTTACGTAGTGTGTTTATTTTTATAATTTTTGTTAATGCATACCAGCACAGGCGAAGATGGTGGGTTTTAAAACAATTAAGTTAGTGACAAAGTGTAGCATTAAGAGTGTAGCAATTAAGCGATAGAAAAAAGGGCGAAACAAAATAAACTCCTGACAGCATAACCCCTCTTTCCTATCTTCTGCAAGGTATATAAATTTAATACACCAGTTTATTTGTAGAGTGTATATCAGGTTTTTTTGTTTTTTTTTTTTTTTTTTTTTTCAACAAGTCGGCCGGGCTCCCACCGAGGCAGGGGACCCAAAAAAAAAAGAAAATCCCCAAAAAAAAAATACTTTCATCATCATTCAACACTTTCACCACACTCATACATAATCACTGTCTTTGCAGAGGAGCTAGATAAACAGCTGAGAAAAAACCCTCCCAGCTGTCACTATCTCAGACCCTCCTTTTAAAATGCAGGCATTGTACTTTTCCCCTTTGGACTCAAGTCCAACTAAATCAATTAACTGGTTTCCCCGAATCCCTTCACAAAATGTTACCCTGCTCACATCCAACAGGGTGCCCTGTCCCAAAAAACCCTTCGTCTCCAGTCACTCCTATCTAACACGCCACACATGCTTGCTGGGCCAAACCCCGCCCACAAAACCCCCTTTTTACCCTTCCTTCCAACCTTTTTTAGGACGAACCCCACCCCGCCTTTCCTTCCCCACAAATTTATACGTTTTCCACGTCATTCTACTTTGATCCATTTCTCTAAATGACCAAACCACCTCAACAACCCCTCTTCAGCCCTCTGACAAATACTTTTAGTAACTCCACACCTTCTCCTAATTTCCACATTCCCAATTTTTGCATAATATTTTTCACCACACATTGCCCTTAGACAGGACATCCCACTGCCTTTCCCGCCCCCCCCTGCAGCATTTGCAACCCATGTTTACACCCATATAAGAGTGTTGGTACCACTATACTTACGTACATTCCCTTCTTTGCCTCCATGGATAACGTTTTTTTTCTCCCCAGATACCTCAATGCACCACTCAACCTTTTTTTCCCTTTAAAACCTTCTATGGTTAACCCCATCCTTCATAAACCCATCCGCTGACACGTCAACTCCCAAATATCTGGGAAAAAATTTACTTTTTTCCCTAATCCCTCTCTCCAATGTGATATCCAATTTTTTTTTTATTTAAATCGTTGATACCCTTTATTTACCCTTTTCTCTTATCTATGTTCACTTTAAACTTTCTACCTTTTCACACTCTCCCAAACTCGTCCACTAACCTTAAACTTTTTTTAGAATCTCCCATAAGCACAGTATCATCAGCAAAAAGTAACTGTGTCAACTCCCCCTTTTTCATTTAATTCTCCAAATTTTAAACCCACCCCCCTCCCCAAAAACCCTAGCATTTACCTTTTTTCAACCCCATCTATAAATATATTAAACAACCATGGGTGACATTAAAATCCCTGTCTAAGACCTACTTTTTCCGGGAAGTAATCTCCCCTCTCCTAAAACACCCTAACCTGAGCCTCACTATCCTCATAAAAACTCTTTACAGCCTTCAGTAACTTACTACCTATTCCATACACTTGCAACATTTGCCACATTGCTCCCCTATCCACTTATCAAAGCCTTTTCTAAATCCATAAATGCAATAAAAACTTTTTTTACCTTTTTTATTGTTTATTATGTCATATTAGATGAATTGTGATAGATAAATAAAACCGTAGAGTTTAAAAGGCCCTATTGAAGTACATACTATTTTGTCATGCCCCTGACAACAGGAACGATTGGATTTACATTATTTCTTTTGGGAAAAATTGCTTTGACTTTCGTTTTGACTTTAGGCCCAGCCCTTTGGGAAAAAATTACAGCCAAAAATCGGGGGTTTCCCCTGTACTTAATAAAATTGTTGTCATTTTTGGAAAACTAGAACATAAAATGAATTATTTATGCCCTTTGTATCTACAATGGTTGGTTTGATTATATGATGTCCTTACTTGTCAGTGACTAGCATCGTGTTATTTTGGCAAAGATTACATGGCATTCATCTGTTGGAGACCGACATTATAGCAGGCACTGATTCAGTAGCAATATTAATTTGACAGGAAAATAGGGAATATCCTTCTTCTCCTATGCTTTAACTATCAGAATTTTTTTAATGTATAATTATCTTTAATGTAAAAAAAAATTTTAACTTAAATTTTTATGGATTGAAGAAAAGATGGGGTCCATCAAAGGAGTCCAGCAAACATATAGCAGTTCATTTATGAGGGGCAAACATTTTGCCTATAACCCGTGCTGTGGAAAATACTTATATCATAACTAACAACCAAGCAAGGAATTTGTGCAACTGACAAATTTTTGATTACAGTATATCCTTTAACTGTGAACACAGTGACGGGAAAACTGATACATACTATCAATGGAATGTAGTACTTAGAAAATAACACTATGGCTACAGTATAAAGTTTAATAAACAGAAACTAGCAAAATTGTGACCCTAGACCTGATAACCTCATAGAAAAAAAAGTTAAGAGAAACAGAATAATTTTAGATAATTTGCAGCCTCACCACTTCTTGATTGGTGACTCCAAACTTTCCCCTTGGGCAAACACTGCACTACAAATACATTAATGATAAACGAACACAGAAGAGCGATGCAGGCTTCAATGAAGAAGTATTTGTTGGCTTCCTTCACATCATCTTTTTTTTTGGGGCCACATCTCGTGACTGAAAGGATGAAAGGAGCAATATATTTCAATAGTAAAAAATTTTAAATATACAACCTTGCGATATATATGATATAAGAACACAACAGTAGGAAAAAAATTTACAAAGATTAAAGAAATATGAAAATAATTTATGGTAAAAAATGTTATGTCTTATGTTAATAAAAATCATTTTTTAAACAGTAGACTCATTTAAAATATCCAAGACTCGATAGTTGCAATAATATAAAAAAAATTTGCAAAAGATATGAAGTAGGAATAGATACAGTGGTACCAAGAAGCCCACTGCTCCCAACTCAAACAATTATGTAAGTGTATTATTGTAAGTGTTTTTGTAAGTGTATTTTTGGGGGGCTGAAACGGACTAATCTAATTTCATTATTCCTTATGGGAACAAAATTCCTAACGGGACTTGAACAGCCTTTTAGAACGAATTTTTTTCAAACTTGGGCCCGGTGGCCAAAGCCCCACTTCACACACGGAGGGCCCCGGGTTTGGCCCCGCGGGGGGGAAACATTTCACGTGTTTTTTACACCTGTTGTCATGTTCACCTAGCAGCAAAAAGGGACCTGGGTGTTAGTTGACTGGTGTGGGCGCATCCCGGGGACAAGATTGAGGGCCCCAATGGAAATAAGACAAACAGTCCTCGATGACGCACTGACTTTCTTGGGTTATCCTGGGGGGCTAACCCCCCGGGGGTTAAAAAACCAAGAAATCTTATCTTTTTATCTTATCAATTGACATCTGAGCAGCCAATGCTGAATTAAAATTTACTCGCCTAAACAAGAAACCTAGACAAAAAAATATTCAATATTATGTCAGAGTCCATGCCAAGTACATGTTTCCCTACATTCCCCTTTTAAGCCCAAAGGGGAATTTATTTTTTAAAAAACTTGTTA
>WNWK01033395.1:0-21187 GCA_009830355.1 Cherax destructor | reverse complement strand
CCCTCCCTTTTGCGGGAAAGTCAACCCCTGCACACAAAATTTCCCTTTTCCCCCCTCCCTCCACCTTTCCTAGGCCGCCCCTCCCCCCCTTCCCTCCACTACAGATTTATACACTCTCAAGTCACTCTGTCTCTTTCCCATTCTCTCTACATGCCCAAACCACCTCAAAAACCCCCTCCTCAGCTCTGGACAATCGTTTTGGTAATCCGCACCTCCTCCTAATTTCCAAACTCAATTCTCTGCATTATATTCACCCCACACTTTGACCTCAGACATACATCCCTGCCTCCAGCCTTCTCCTCGTTGCAACATTCATCACCCATGCTTCACACCCATATAAGAGCGTTGGTATAACTATACTCTCATCTTTCCCCCTCTTTACTTCCATGGACAAGGTTCTTTGTCTCCACAGACTCAGTGCTCCACTCACCCTTTCCCTCATCAATTCTATGATTCCCTCATCCTCCCTAGACCCATCCGCCGACATGTCACTCCCAAATATCTAATCATTCACCTCCTCCATACTCTCTCCCTCCAATCTGATATCCCAAACTTTAGTCACCTATTCTTTTGTTATCCTCATCCCACTCTTTCCTATATTCACTTTAATTTTCTTCTTTTTCACACCCTACCCAAATTCATCCACCAACCTCTGCAGCTTCTCTTCAGATCTCCCAAAGCACAGTGTCATCAGCAAAAAGCAACTGTGACAGCTCCCCCTTTGTTTTGCTTCTTTATCTTTTAGAACACCTCTTGCCAAGACCCTCGCATTCACTTCTCTTACAACCCCATCTATAAATATATTGAACAACACGGTGACATCACACATCCTTGTCTAGGCCCACTTTTACTGGGGAAATGGGCCTTCCCTCCTACACACTCTAACCCCGAGCCTCACTATCCTCATAAAAACTCTTCACGCTTTTCATCTTTCCATTCCTCCCTGACTCTGCCACATTGCCCCCTATCTCCCTTCACACCCTTTTCCAATCCATAAATCCCAAAACTTTCCCAAATCAAATCTGTTCACCTAATTTTTAAATGACCTTGGTCTCCCCCCCCTTTTAAAACCCGTTTCTCTCTATCTGCTTGTTTACTTTTAAATTCTTTCAATAATAACTCTCCAAACACTTCCAGGTCACTCAACAGACTTTTCCCTATAATTTTGCTCTTTTTTGTCCCCTTTGCCATACAAAGGAACAATACGCCTCTGCCAACCTAAAAATTCCCCTTCCTCACAGATAGACAGATAGCAGAAAGATACAGATACAGACAGATAGACAGATAGACAGATAGAAGACAGATAAAAGATAGACAGATAGAAAACGATAGACAGATAGAAGATAGATAGACAGATAAAAGATAGACAGAGACAGATAGATAGACAGACAGATACAGAATAAAACAAAGAAGGGGACCCTTCAAAATTCATTCATCAATGTCACTGCCTTATCAGTAGTTATCTGACAATTGTCATAACACCTTTTCTTCAAGGAGTTTCATATATACTCCAGGATGTCTAAACATTGCTGGGACCTATAAATACTTTGTATATATTTATAGACAAAAAAGTAAATGCCCAAGGCAGGTGAAATTGTTCACCTGTTGGTGTCATTGTGACTATTGAGTACTATTTCAGTACCTAATATTAGTGTTAGAACAAAGATTGGCTATGAAATCACAAGAACTATTATAAATTGTAATTACCAGAACATGAAAATTGTATAAATTAAAAAAAAAACTAGAAAAAAGTATATGGCATTACTTCTAAGCAGGACTTTTGTTGCCGTCAGGTGAGCATCCACACCAACTTGTCGGGCTCATTCTCGGTAAGACTGGCCCTATTTTTTTTTTTAGCCTACCCCTGTTTATAAAATGCGCTCTTCATTTTAAAAAAAAAAATTTTTTTTTAAATATTGGAGCAGTGCGAGTGAACGTAGATCTGTGGACAGTTTAAGGTTAAGGAGTAATCGTTGGTGTAACCCACCGTGGGCGACCGCCATAAAAATTTTTCCCCTTCTCTAATCGTGTAAAGTTAATTTTACGTAGTGTTACATAAAAATGTCCCCAATTCTTCAATCATGCTATACCCAAATCGTGCCAGATAAACTCGTGTTAAGGGGGGGCGAATGAATTACGTTTTTCTTTATTTTGGTCTAATTTCAATGGATTTTAAAGTGATTTATACAGCTTTTAAAAACCTATACCCCGTCTTTGTTAGTTTTTGCCTTTAGGTTAGATAAAAAATAAAATGTGCCAAATTTTAGGGGTCAAAATCCAGTAAATTTCTACAAAATTGGGAAGATGTAAATGCCCAGTTCATCAGATGAAAGATAAAGGCTAATAATTGTTGACCCAATCCTTTTAAAAAATGTCAGTATATTCCATTATAAAAAATGTTGAGTTGATTTTGTTTTTCCATTATTTTGTGGGAAAAAATCAATAAAAACAAAGCTGTAAACATATCGGATATCCTTCAGGGTGGTTGTAGAGCCATCATTACCCAATAATGGTGAAAAAATCAGACAATCCTATTAATATTTTAAACATTACAAAAAATGTCAATAAACTATTTTTATTAATTGTTTTTTTTGGAAACTCTATGGAAAAGGATTAAATCTCAGGAGTTGCATGCATCAGCACTTGAGACCCCGGGAGGCCACGTGAGGTCCATGAGTCCACATGAAAGGACAATTAAGAGAGGGTTGCTAATAAAATTTTTTTAATGAAATAACAAAAAAAATTAAATTTTCAGAGAAAAAACAAAAAAAACACTAATTGGCAACATGTATTAATGAAACAAGAAAAAAAAAAAATACATTTAAGGAAAAAATACTAGGAAATATGATATAAAGCAGATTACACCAAAATGTTGCCAGAATGATGACTTTTTTGGTAAAAAAACTTTTTTCCAAAAATTTTCAATCTTCCTTTCCAAATCTTTTTGCAACGGCTCCCCCACCCAAAGACGATCTACTGTATTATTTTAACACTCAGCCTTTCCCACCAAGGCGGGTGGCCCAAAAAGAAGAAAATTTTTATCATTCATCAACACTGTCTTGCCAGAGGCATGCCTACACTATTAACAACCCTCCTTTAGGTGCAGCACTGTACTTCCATCTCCAGGTCAAG
Organism: Cherax destructor; assembly: GCA_009830355.1. Taxonomy (NCBI): domain Eukaryota; kingdom Metazoa; phylum Arthropoda; class Malacostraca; order Decapoda; family Parastacidae; genus Cherax; species Cherax destructor. The sequence continues at coordinate 18,055 of WNWK01033395.1, read as the reverse complement.
TCCGGCCCCGGTTTCCTAACCCTTCATAAATGTTAATTGCTCACCTCCAACAACACATAAAGTCCTAAATTAAATTCAAATTTTATTTCTTTCAAGTTTTTAAAAGTGGGTTGAATGTTGTGGAGTCCTTTTAATAGATAGTTTACAGTGTGTAATTATAATACAGCCTCTCCTCACTGAAACCCCTTTCTTTCAGATGATTGGACTTACAACGGGCTCTCTGACCAGTATGCATCCCTAAATAATGTATATTGAGCTGATTTCTTCATTCTGTTTATTACAATATACAGTACACTACTGTATAAACTTTTAAAAATATACAGTGGACCCCCCCATTCGAACGGCCGGCAGCCGAACAAATGGCCCTTAGACAAAATTAAATATATGCGAAAAATTATCGGAGCCCAACGAATACGTTCGTGACCCGTCGGCCCAGGCGTTTGGGTGCCTCAAGCGGGCGTGGAGAGCCAGTCCCGTTTTTAACCGAGAGAACAATACCCCTGCACCTTCCCCCCGGGCATTTCACCCCTTAATTATAATTTTTTGGAGTTTGTTCATTAAGTGCGACTGTGAAATAAGCTACATGGGTCCCAAAGAAAGTTCTATGGTACCTGATAAAAGTGAGAAACACCGTAGAAATGAAGGAAATAATACAAAAATACGAGAGTGGTGTGCGATTGTGTGATCTTGCCAGGATTTTGGCAAAAACAGGTCAACTATCGTTCCATCTCAGAAGAAAAATTAAGCAAGCTGATGTTCAAAAGGAAATTTTGCAGCCAAAAACAGACCACAAATAACGAAGAGATTGAAAAGTTGTTGTGGTGTGGACGGGATAAAGGAGTTATGGTGATAGTGTCCTGAGTCAATTATTTGGGGGAAAAGGAAACTTGCATGCCGATCTTTTAAAAAAATGCCTGCAACCAGTTAAATTTTAATGGTAGTGAATTTAAAGCCAGCAAAGGCTGGTTTGAGAGATTTAAAAATCGTAGTGGCATACATAATGGTAAGGCATGGTGGGCTCCAGTTCAGACAAATATGCAGCTGAAAAATTATAAAGGAGTTTCAGGACTACATAAAGACTGAAAAATTGAAACCTGAACAAGTGTTCAATTGTGACGAAACAGGCCTGTTTTGGAAGAAAATGCCCAACAGGACCTACATTACTCAGGAGGAAAAGGCACTGCCAGGACACAAACCTAGAAAGACAGGCTAACTCTCATGATGTGTAGTAATGCTAGTGGGGATTTTAAATTAAAGCCTTTACTAGTGTATCACTCAGAAAATCTCAGAGTGTTCAAGAGACACAATGCGTCAAAAAATTGTGTCTTGTGGAGATAATAGAATCATTGGGTCACAGCACCTTTTCAGTGACTGGATCCATGAAGTGTTTGCCCCAGTGTGAGAAAAATACCTACAGGAAAAGGGTTTGGACAAAAAAGTGCCTCCTGTTGCTGGACAATGCTCCTTCACATCCTCAAAAATGGAAGACCTACTGTGTGAAGACTTCAAATTATAAACTGAAGTTCTTGCTCCTAACACCACTCCTCTCCTCCAGCCCATGGACCAGCAGGTCATCTGTAACTTCAAAAACTCTACACAAAAGCAGTGTTTGAAAAGTGCTTTGAAATGACCTCGGACAGTGAATTGACCGTTAGAGAGTTCTAAGAATCATTTCAATATCACAGCTGCATAGGCCTATAGGCAAGGCTCTGGGAGGGAGTGACTTCAAGGACTTTGAACTCTGCTTGGAGACCATTGTGGCCAGGTTGTGTCCAACAGAGGGATTTTGAAGGGTTTGAGGCTGACCCTGACCCTACCGACCCTGTGTCTGTTGTGGACTGTATTGTGGAATTGGGCAAGTCCATGGGGTTTGAGGTGAGTGGCGATGATGTGGAAGAGCTAGTGCAGGCCACAGGGTAGAGCTAACAACTCAAGAGCTGGAAATGGAAGAGCTTCAGACCAGATTTGAGGCTATTGATTCACGGGAGGAAGGAGGAGGAAGAGGGGCTGAAGAAGGTGCCTTCTTCAGAGATTAAGGAGATGTGTACAATGTGGAATAGATTGCAAAGTTTTGTTGAAAATAACCCTGAACAAGCTCAAACAAGCCATAACAGCAGCATGTTCAGTGACCAAACAATGTCCTTCTTCAGGAACATGTTGAAAAGGCGCCAGAAACAGAGGACTGTGGACAGTTAGTATTTTGTTAAAGTGTCCAGTAACTCCCAAGCTGGTCCTAGTGGGATTAAAAGACAAAGAAAAAGTAACCCCAGATAGGGCTTTGGTACCTGAAGTCCTTCTGGAAGGGGATTCCCTTCCGAAACACTAACCCCTCCCTCCCTCCCTCCTCCTCCCTCTCTTCCATATGCCATCAACAATCTTCAATAATGGTAAGTAAAAAGACTTGCATTTATTTACTAATATTTTTAGTAGTACAGCACTGTAGTATTTAATGTTTTTGTCTATGTAGAAGCTTAATTTTATTAAAATATAATATTTTTTATATATTTTTGGATTTCTGGAACGGATTAATTGTATTTCCATTATTTCTTATGGGAAAATTAAATCGCCTTTCGAACATTTCACGTTAAGAACAAGCTCCTGGAACGGATTAAATTCGAATGGCGAGGGTCCACTGTACCAGAAATGTTATAAATGGTGCAAAGGTGATATTAAAACAGTATGAAAGATACACACACAACCGCACATATAAAAGAAAGGAGCTTACGACGACGTTTCGATCCGACTTGGACCATTTACAAAGTCACACTAACACACAGACGGGGAAGGGGTATTTATAGGGCAGGCAGACAGGGCAGGGTACCAAGAGTGGGGTACTAATGAAGTAAGTAGTGGAATGGTAGTAGTAGTAATAGTAGTAGTGGAGACAGTCATATTCAGAGGAGCACTGCAATGAGGCTAGGGCCCAAGGGTGGGCCGCTATCCCACCCGCGGGTGGGGAGGAAAGGAAAGGCGAATAAAATAAAGGACAAAACAAGGCAAAAGAAAAGGAAAAAAGGAAAACCTATAGGAGGAAAAAGGAGAAGAGGGAAGAGAGGAAAGGAAGGAATCAGGTTAAGTCACGGGTGTTCTGAAGTTTAGAGCATTTAACAATGTAATGAGAGAGGAAAGCATCAACAGTCGGACCGAAACGTCGTCGTAAGCTCCTTTCTTTTATATGTGCGGGTTGTGTGTGTATTGTTCCAGTCACGGTATTGTGCCTTTTTTGTTAAGTACATGAAAGATGGTTGAACAAACCCCTACCATTATAGTATGCTCCTCATTAGCAACGAATTCATTTACAGATGTGGCCTTAGGAACGTAACTCCATTGTTAAGTGAGGAGAGGCTATAATGATTTGCAGTGCAGAGAGAGCTACTATCATGTCTAGGCATTACGGGCAGACTAAATTTAATGGGTTACAGACTACTTAATACTAGACAAATAGATCATAGTTTGTTAAAGTTGTACATCTGTTTTTTATATACAGTGGACCCCCGAGTAACGAGCACCCCGGAAATCGTACAATTATGTAAGTATAATATTGTAAGTGCTTTTGTAAGTGTATTTTGGGGGTCTGAAATGACTAACCTACTTGACATTATTCCTTAAGGGAGTAAATTCGTTCGGTAATGGCACTTGAGCAGGCTTCTGGAATGAATTATGCTCGTTACTCGGGGGTCCACTGTATAGTGAACAGTAAATTGACTCAAATTACAATATGGGAATATTACAATGGGACAAGTTGAAAAATAGTATACAGGTTGTATATATCAACAGTAAAATGTCTTAAAACCATTTGTCTCCATTCGCTCCTATCTAACGCTCATGCACGCTTGATGGAAGTCCAAGCCCCTCCCTCCAACCTTTCCTAGGCTGACCCCTACCCTGCTTTCTTTCCACTACAGATCTATACACTCTCTAAGTCATTTTATTTTGTTCCATCCTCTCTGTGTCCAAACCACCTCAATAACCCCTCCTCAGCTCTCTTTGTAATAGTTTTAGTAATCCCACACCTCCTCCTAATCTCCAAACTATGGATTCTCTGCATTATAGTCACACCACACATTGCCCTCAGACATGACATCTCCACTGCCTCCAGCCTTCTCCTTGTTGCAACATTCACAACCCATGCCTCACACCCATACAAGAACATTGGTATAACTATACTCTCATACATTCCCCTTTTTGCTTTCATGGATAAAGTTCTTTGTCTCCACAGACTCCTCAGTGCACCTCTCGCCTTTTTCCCCTCGTCAATTCTATGATTCACCTCATCCTTCATAGACCCATCTGCTGACATGTCCGTGGACATCTCAAATATCTGAACACATTCACCTCCTCCATACTTTCTCCCTCCAATCTGATATCCAATCTTCCGTTATCTAATTTTTTTTTTATCCTCATCACCTTAATCTTTTCTATATTCACTTTTAATTTCCTTCTTTTACATACCCTACCAAACTCATCAACCAACGTCTTCAACTTCTCTTCAGAATCTCCAAAAGCACAGTGTCATTAGCCAAGAGCAACTGTGACAACTCCCACTTTGTGTTAGATTCTTTATCTTTTAACCCCACACCTCTTGCCAACACCTGAGCATTCACTTCTCTTTCAACTCCATCTATAAATATATTAAACAACCATGGTGACGTCACACATCCCTGTCTAAGGCCTACTTTTACTGGGAAATAATCTCCCTCTCGCCTACATACTCCAACCTGAGCCTCACTATCCTTGTAAAAACTTTTCATCGCTTTCAGTAACCTACCTTCTATTCCATACATTTGCAACATCTGCCACATTGCCCCTTCCCTATCCACCCTATCATATGTTTTTTCCAAATCCATAAATGCCACAAAAACCTTTTTACCCTTATCTAAATACTGTTCACCTATGATTCACTGCAAACACTTGGTCTACACACCCCTACCTTTCCTAAAGCCTCCTTGTTCATCTGCTGTCCTGCATGTGTCTTGGATATGTTCACCTGTCAGTGCGTTAACGTGTTTGTGAACGATTACTATTTCTGTAAATAATAATTGAGCCAGAACAATGATTAGCTATAAAATCACGAGATCTACTATAAATTGCAATTATCAGAACATAAAACTACATAAAAAAAAAACTAAATATGTACACAGTAGGGCCCCACTTATACAGCAGGTTAGGTTCCAGGCTACCACCGGAAAGCGGACATCGCCATAAGGCAGAACGCCATTTTGTCTACTTATAAATGCATATAAATGCCAGATAACAAGTTTACACTAACATATATTAAGTTAGCAATAGAACTAGGCATTAAAAAACAAGAAAAAGTAAAATACACACAGTACACACATTAATTACCTCAAAATATTTGTAGTCTTAATGTAGGGTGAGAGGCGAGTAGTATTTATTATAAGAGGTCAGGTGTGGTAGGTATGGTAGCCCACCTGGCCACCCCATCCACACATAATATACTATGACATTTAAAGCGCCCTAGAGCGATAAAATGCACATGCAGTACACTCATTACTTGCCTTAAAATATCTTAATGGTCTTAATGTAGTGTGAGAGGTGAATAGTATTTATTTGTAGAAAGTCAGGTGTGGGAGGAATGGTAGCCTACCTGGCCAGCCCACCCACTACAACATTTCAAGTGTCCTAGAGCGATAAAATGCATATACAGTACACTCATTACTTAAAATATTTGTAGTCTTAATGTAGGGTGAGAGGTGAGTAAACGAGATAATGAATAAATTAGAGAGGGAGGGAGAGAGAGAGAGAGGGGATAGAGAGAGAGAGAGAGGGTAGAGAGAGAGGGAGGATAGAGAAGAGAGAGGTAGGGTAGAGAGAGAGAGAGAGAGAGAGAGAGGGTAAGAGAGAGAGGGGGTAGAGAGAGAGGGAGGGGTGTAGAGAGAGAGAGAGAGAGGGTGAGAGAGAGAGAGAGAGGGGTAGAGAGAGGGGGGAGAGAGAGGGGGTAGAGAGAGAGGGGAGAGAGAGAGAGGGGTAGAGAGAGAGGGGTAGAGAGAGAGGGGGTAAAAGAGAGAGGGGAGGTAGAGAGAGGGGAGAGAGGGGGTGAGAGAGAGGTGGGGTAGAGAGAGAGAGAGAAGGGGGGGTAGAGAGAGAGAGAGAGAGTGGGGTAGAGAGAGAGAGAGAGTGGGAGAGAGAGAGAGTGGGTAGAGAGGAAGAAAGGGCGTAAAGAGAAAGGGTAAGAGAGAAGTGGGATAGATGAAGAAAAAGGAAAGAAGAATTTTAAGAAGAGAGAGGGAGAGAGAGAATTGTAAGGAAATAAAGAGAGAGAGAGTGGGTAGAGAGAGAGAGGGAGGGAGAGAGAGGGGGGGGAGGAGAGAGAGGAGAGAGAGAGAGTGGGGTAGAGAGAGAGGGGAGAGAGAGAGGGTGAGAGAGAGAGAGAGGGAGAGAGAGAGAGGGGGTAGAGAGAGAGGGGAGAGAGAGAGAGGGGGTAGAGGGTAGAGAGAGATGGGTAGAGAGAGAGAGAGGGAGAGAGAGGGTAGAGAGAGAGGGGTAGAGAGAGAGAGAGGGGGGTAGAGAGGGAGGTAGATAAAAGAAGGGGTAGATTGGGGAGGGGGTAGAGAGAGGGGGTAGAGCGAGAGGGGGGTAGAGGAGGGGGGAGAGAGAAAGGGGAAGAGAGAAGGGGGAGAGAGAAGGGGAGAGGAGAGTGGGGTAGAGAGAGAGAGAGAGAGATGGGGTAGGAAGAGAGAGGTAGAGAGAGAGAGATGGGGAGAGGAGAGAGAGAGAGGGGGGATAGAGAGAGAGAAGTGTAGAGAGAGAGAGAGAACGGGGGTAGAGAGAAAGAGAGGGGGTAGAGAGTGGGAGGTAGAGAAAGGGGGTAGAGAGGGAGGAGGAGAGAGAGGGGGTAGAGAGAGAGGGGGGAGAGAGAGGGGGTAGAGAGGAGAGGAGAGAGAGAGAGGGTAGAGAGAGAGAGGGAGAGAGAGAGAGTGGGGAGAGAGAGAGAGGGAGAGAGACAGTGGGGTAGGAGAGAGAGGGAAGAGAGAGAGTGGAGAGAGAGGGGAGAGAGAGAGTGGGGTAGAGAGAGAGAGAGAGTGGGGTAGAGAGAGAGAGGGGGTGGGGTAGAGAGAGAGAGAGGGGTAGAGAGAGGGTAGAGAGAGAGGGTAGGAGAGAGAGAGAGGGGGGTAGAGAGGGGGAGGTAGATAAAAAGAAGGGGTAGATTGAGAGGGGGGTAGAGAGAGGGGGTAGAGCGAGAGGGGGTAGAGAGCGGGTAGGAGCGAGGGGAGAGAGAGAAAGGGGGTAGAGAGAGAGGGGGTAGAGAGAGAGTGGGGTAGAGAGAGAGAGTGGGGAGAGAGAGAGAGTGGGGAGAGAGAGGAGAGTGGGGTGAGAGAGAGAGGGGTAGAGAGGAGAGAGTGGGGTGAGAGAGAGAGTGGGGTAGAGAGAGAGTGGGTAGAGAGAGAGAGTGGGGTAGAGAGAGGAGTGGGGTAGAGAGAAGGGGTAGAGAGAGAGAGAGAGAGGTGGGGTAGGAAGAGAGAGTGGGGTAGAGAGAGAGAAGTGGGGTAGAGAGAGAGAGAGTGGGGTAGAGAGAGAGAGAGGGGGATAGAGAGAGAGAAGTGTAGAGAGAGAGAGAGAACAGGGGTAGAGAGAAAGAGAGGGGGTAGAGAGTGGGAGGTAGAGAAAGGGGTAGAGAGTGGGAGGTAGAGAGAGAGGGGGTAGAGAGAGAGAGGGGGTGGAGAGAGAGAGAGGGGGTAGAGAGAGAGAGGGGGTAGAGAGGAGAGAGAGAGGGGGTAGGAGAGAGAGAGGGGGTTAGAGAGAGAGAGAGGGAGAGAGAGAGAGAGAGGGGGGAGAGAGAAGAGGGGGTAGAGAGAGAGAATGGGGGTAGGAGAGGAGAGGGTAGAGATAGGGAGTAGAGAGAGAGATAGGGAGAGAGAGAGGGGGTAGAGAGAGAGGGTAGAGAGAGAGAGAGGGGTAGTAGAAAGAGAGGGGGTAGTAGAGAGAGGGGGGTAGGAGAGAGAGGGGGTAGAGAGAGAGGGTGAGGGCGAGTAAATGAGAGAGGACAGAGCCGCAAAGTATGTAAACAAACAGACGAATGCTTCTGGTTTTGGTTCATACACGTTCATTCCCATGTTTGTGAAGCTTATACCATAATATAGACACATTGTTTACAAGTTGTCTCCATTTTGATAAGGTAGAATAAATAATGAGCAACACTCCCATTCTAATGTAACACACCATTTTTAGAATAACACTCTGGGTGAAGGCATACAAAGGAATAATTTTCTACGGTTACCCCCAGTAATACTACTATTGTGTACACGTTTTCCTTGGTGTTGAACTCGAGAAAATTTTATTCTTTCCGACACTCCGACAAAACAACTGGAAAAACATCTCATATTTGTTAATTTATTCTACTGTGGGTTGTATTTATCATGTTTATGTTATGTGGCATGTTTATTATGTAATTTTGAAAAAAATATCATAGATGGATTAATGAAAGTGTCTATATTAAAATAATATACGACATTTAATGCGCCTCAGTGATTATTGTTGTGTTATTTTCTTTATTAATATGGCATCTTCAAGACTAATAAGACATTAAATAACAAAAAAGGCACAATACCGTGACTGGAACAATACACAAATAACCCACATATAGTGATTTTAACATGTCTGTTCTGGTCACCGTATTACAGAATGGATGTACAGTGGACCCCCGGCTAACGAACACCCCGGAAATCGTACAATTATGTAAGTATAATTTTGTAAGTGCTTGTGGAAGTGTATTTTTAGGGGTCTGAAATAGACTAACCTACGTGACATTATTTCTTGAGGAAGTAAATTCGTTCGGTAATGGCACTTGAGCAGGCTTCTGGGATGAAGTTTTTTCGTTAGCCGGGGGTCCACTGTAAATGCACTGGAAACGTACAGATGAGGATGACAAAGTTGATCCCATGTATCAGAAATCTTCCCTATGAGGATAGACTGAGGGCTTTGAATCTGCACACTCTAGAAAGGCGTAGAATTAGGGGGATATGATTGAGGTGTATAAATGGAAACAGGAATAAATAAAGGGATGTAAATAGCGTGATGAAAATATCCAGCCAAGACAGGACTCGCAGCAATGGTTTCAAGTTGGAAAAGTTCAGATTCAGGAAGGATATAGGAAAGCACTGGTTTGGTAATAGAGTTGTGGATGAGTGGAACAAACTCCCGAGTACCGTCATAGGGGCTGGGACATTGTGTAGTTTTAAAAATAGGTTAGATAAATACATGAGTGGGTGTGAGTTGGACCCGACTAGCTTGTGCTACTAGGTCAGATGCCGTACTAATTCTTTAAGTGGAAGAGACCTGACTACCTGGGTTTACCTGGAGAAGGTTAGCTCCGGGTGGTCAGGTCTAATGCCGGTGAATGATGGACCTGCCTTGCATGGGTCAGTAGGCCTGCTGCAATGTTCCTTTTTTCTTATGTTCTTATGCCAGCACAGTGTGTATGTTTATATAGGTACAGGTACACATAAGTATAATTATCAGTGGACCCTTGGTTTTCGTGATTAATCCCTCCCAAAGAGACTGCTGAAAACCAAAATTCATGAAAACTGAAGCCATTTTCCCCATAAGAAATAATGTAAATCCAATTAATCCGTTCCAGACCCAAAAGTATTAATAAAAAATAATTTTTTTAGAGATTAAATATAGATTTACATATAGAAAAGAATGACAAATCAATGTACATAAAGCAATAATAACATCACACTTACCTTTATTGAAGACTCTTGTTGGTGTATGGAAGACAGGAGGGGGGGAGAGGGAGGAGAAGTTACTATTATTTGGAAGGGGAATCCCCTTCCATAAGGACTTTAGGTACCGAGTCCTTATCTGGGGTTACTTCCCTCTTTGTTTTTTAATGGCACTAGGACTAGCTTGAGTCACTGGACCCCTGTTGCTCAAAAAATTGTTCCAGAGAGCTCTGTTTCTGGCATCTCTTTAGGATTTGCCTAAAATGGGACAAGGCATTGTCATTGAACATGTCGCAGACACGGCCTACAACAGCGTTGTTTGGGTCATGTTCCTCCACAAACGTTTACACCTCACTCCACTTTGCACAGATGTCCTTAATCTTTGAAGAAGGCACCTCCTTCCCTCTCTCTTCTTCCTCCTGTGAAGCAATTTCTTCATCTGTGGTCTGTTGCTGTTGCAGATAAAGCTCTTGCAGCTCTTCAGTGGTTAGCTCTTCACTGTGGTCCTCCACCAACTCTTCCACATCCTGGCTACTCACATCTAACCCCATGGAATTATCCAATGCCACAATACATTCCACAACAGGCATAGGGTCGACAGGGTCAGCCTCAAACCCTTCAAAATTATTCTCTTGGACACATTCTGGCCACAATTTTCTCCAAGCATAGTTCATCGTCCTGGAAGTCACTCCCAGTTAAGCCTTATCTATAAGGGTTATGCAGTTGAAGATATTGAAGTGATCCCTCCAGAACTCTCTTAGGGTCAATTCAATGTCCGAGGTCACTTCAAAGCACCTTTGAAACATTGCTTTGGTGTAGAGTTTTTTGAAGTTTGAAATGACCTGCTGGTCTTTGGGCTGGATGAGAGGAGTGGTATTAGGGGGCAAGAACTTCACTGTGATGAAACTAAGCTCCTCCAACCATTGGTCTTCCAAGTCTGGAGATGAGCAGGAGCATTGTCCATTAACCCTTAAACTGTCCACGCGTAGATATACGTTTGCTCGCGTACTGCTCCGAACATAGATCTACGTTTTTTTTCAAATGCTTTTAACCTTGCCACGATAAGCCTGAGTTGCCTAGAGATTAGAGAATGGGACTGTGCACTCAGTGCGTGCAGTATTACAAAATGTGGGAATGACAAACAAAATGCACTCTTCATTTTAAAGAAAAAGAACAGTTTAAGGGTTAACAGGAGGCACTGAGTGGCAATTGATTATCCAGGAGGTATTTCTTCACACTCGGGCCAAAAACTTCATTGAACCATCCAAGGAAAATTTTCCTCGTGACCCGTGCCTCACTGTTAGCCTTCCACATCACACACAATTTACTCTTGATGACACTGTTTTTCTTGAACACACTGGGATTTTCAGAGTGATGCACCAGTGAAGACTTAACTTTTAAATCCCCACTAGCATTACCACAGAACAAGAGTTAGTCTGTCTTTCATAGGCTTGTGTCCTGGCAGTGCCTTTTCCTCCTGTGTGATGTAGATCCTCTTTGGCATTTTCTTCCAAAAAATGCCTGTTTTGTCACAATTGAACACTTGTTGGGGGAGGAATCCTTCAGCCTCTACGTACTCCTTGAAGTCATGCACAAATTTTTCAGCTGCATGTTTGTCTGAACTTACAGCCTCACCATGCCTTACAACACTGTGTATGCCACTTCGCCTCTTGAAATTTTCGAACCAGCCTTTGCTAGCCTTAAATTCGCTATCAGCACTCGTTTGAGGCATTTTCTTTGAGATTGGCATGCAACTTCCTTGCCTTTTCACAAATTATGGACTGCACAACACTATCTCCCGCTGTTTTGGTTGATCCTCACCAACAACTTCTCAACATCTTCGATTATTTGCGATCTCTGTTTCGTTAGCACATTTACCCCTTTCGCAACATCAGCTTCCTTGATTTCCTTTTCTTCCCACGATAGAAGTGATCGTTTAATAGGCTTCCCTCATCCTGGCAAGCTCTGCCACACGTACGCCACTTCCATATTTTTCTATGATTTCTTAATTTAATTCTATCATGTTTCTCACCTTCTTTACCAAAGGGCTGGCACTAGGAGCTTTCTTTGGGCCCATGGTGACTTATTTAGCAGTTGCAAGCTCAAAAACAATGGATTATTACGAAATGTTTCGTATGAACACAAGGGGTGATGCTCACTTGCAGAGAAACAATGCCAGACTGACTCTGAATGCGTCTGTGGGAAGCTGTGTGCGTGTGCAGCTGGGACATGTTCCGTACGTCAGTTGAAATCCAAGGGAAATTACGAAAACCAAGGCTATATTGTGACAAAAAAAAGGTTGCCGATTACCAAAATTCACGAAAACCAAGGGTCCACTGTACAGTGGACCCCCCAGTTTTCGTAGTCATTGGAGTTCGTAAAATTCGGAATTACAGTGGTCCCTCGACTAACGCTCTTAATCCATTCCAGGAGCTAGACCTCAACACGAAAAAATTGTTATTCGAAACCTTAGTTCCCATAAGAAATACTGTAAATACAATTAATCTGTTTCCACCCAAAAATTTTCACCAAAAATTCATCTTTTTAAAGAATAAATACTATAGTTTTACATACAGAAAACAATGTGAAATAAATATAAAGCACTAATTATAATGGACAAATAAACAGTTAACCCGTTCGGGGTTTTGGTCGTACTAGTACGGCTTACGTCCTGGGGTTATGGACGTACAGTGGACCCCCGAGTAACGTAAAAACTTCATTCAAGAAGCCTGCTCAAGTGCCATTACCGAACGAATTTACTCCCTTAAGGAATAATGTCACGTAGGTTAGTCTATTTCAGGCCCCCAAAAATACACTTCCACAAGCACTTACAATACTATACTTACATAATTGTACGATTTCCGGGGTGTTCGTTACTCGGGGGTACACTGTACTAGTACGCCTAAATTATAGCGCCCTCAAATCAAGCAGAAACAGGCTGTTAGGCCTAGATGTGATAGAATGGGTCTGTGCAGTCAGTGTGCACAGTATAAGAAAATTCCTGCACCACACAGTGCATAATGAGAAAAAAAAAACTCTGACCGTGTTTTTGGTTTAAAACAGCGACTTTGCAGTCTATTTTCGTATGGTATTTATGCTTGTATTCTCGTTTTCTTAGTCTCATTTTATAGAATAGATGATATATTACAGAAATGGAGATAATTTTGACTGGTTTCACGATGACAAGCCTTGAAACTGAGCGCAAAGTAGATGTTCGATTTTGGCCGATGTTCAAGACTAAACAAATCCCACCATGCGTCCAGTACACATCAACTGGAGTCTAATATTCTTGCACAAGTGCACTGATATTATTTATACCATTTTTACAATGATGCAGTTGTATACATAACAGTAAATCTTATATTTTTTGTGAGAATAAAAATTCAAAATGGAAAGCAAAAGTAATGTAAAAGGGGCCTGGAGACGTGACTAATGAACAGAGATGTTATTTTAGTGCCAGGAATGTCTGTCTTGTTTATTATGGACCCTATTTTGAAATTGGCATCGTTTGAAATTTGTGTGAAATTGGCTAAATTGCCATTTTCTGACCACTATTTTGGGTAGTTGAAATTGGTAAATAGGCAGTTTCTTGTACTCAGTCGATAGAAGAAATGGAGTTCTAGTGAAATAGCTATAATTTTAGTAGACTGAAACATTGGAATTTGCCAAAAATGTGCGAAATCGCCGATGCGTAAATGTCATCGATACCGCTAACTTTGCGAAAGCATAATTCGTTAGTTTTCGATCAAATTTCATAATTTTGTGGTGTTATGATCGGAAAAGATTCTCTATCATTTCATAAGAAAAAATATTTTTTAAATTCTTGGACCCTGAGAACGAGTTTCGGAGAGGGTCCTTGGACCCCCAAAGGGTTAAATAAGTTTTACCTTTATTGAAAAGACTTGTTGGCATATGAGAGAGTTTGTTTGGAGGCAGGACAAAATAGTCCTTCAATATGACAATAATATCAACTCAACAGCTTATTTATCTAGCACAATTCATCTACTATGACATAATAAACAATATTAATAACATTGAAACATGATATAAATGCTAGAATGAATAAAACATGTCATACGAATCTAAGGACTGGTGGAGTGTGTTGTGTTGTTGTGTATAAGGGCCACTGACCATAAGCCGTGGTGGTGGTCAGTTTCAGCAGAAAACAACCACCACTATCACACAAACAATGCGCATATTTTATAAATAAGAAATATTTACACTTTAATTTATAAATAAGAAATATTCACACTTATACAGTGGACCCCTGAGTAACGAACACCCAGGAAATCGTACAATTATGTAAGTATAATATTGTAAGTGCTTGTGGAAGTGAATTTTTGGGGGTCTGAAATAGACTAACCTACGTGACATTATTCCTTAAGGGAGTGAATTCGTTCGGTAATGGCACTTGAGCAGGCTTCTGGAATGATGTTTTTAAGTTACTCGGGGGTCCACTGTACTCGTTTACCGACAACTCTGAGTTTACGACTCCAACGAATTAAAAAAAAAGAAAAACAGCAGCACTTGGAAGAGGAAAATGGAAGTACAAAAGTTCACAGTAAAGGGGTTAGCTGGTATGTTCATGTGTGTGTGTTTACATTCTCAGTGTCAATTTGGCAGCTTAATTAAGAAATTATTATAATAAGTGAACAAGGTACAGTGGACCCTCGGTTAAAGGCCGTAATCCTTTCCAGAAGTTAGGCCTTAAACCGAAATGGCCTTTAACAGAAATAATATTCCCCATAAGAATTAATGTAAATACAATTAATCCGTTCCAGACAATAATATTCACAAAAAATATTTTTTTTAACAATTAAATCAGTATTACATACCTTTATTGAAGACTAATGCTGGCTTCTGGAAGCTAGGGAGGAGGAAAGAGGGAGGAGTTAGTGTTTGGAAGGGTAATCACCCTCCATAAGAACTTCAGGTAGCAAAGCTCTCTCTGTGGTCTTTTAATGCCACTAGGATCAGCTTGAGAGTCACTCAACCAACTATACTCCCCATGCCTGCTACACTCCTGCATGCCACACTCCTGCATGCCTGCTACCTCCCCTGCATGCCTGCACTCCTGCATGCCTGCTACACTCCCTGCATGCCTGCTACACACTCTGCATGCCTGCTACACTCTGCATGCCTGCTACACTCTCTGCATGCCTGCTACACTCCCTGCATGCCTGCTACACTCCCTGCATGCCTGCTACACTCCCTGCATGCCTGCTACACTCCCTGCATGCCTGCTACACTCCCTGCATGCCTGCTACACTCCCTGCATGCCTGCTACACTCTCTGCATGCCTGCTACACTCTCTGCATGCCTGCTACACACTCTGCATGCCTGCTACACACTCTGCATGCCTGCTACACTCGCTGCATGCCTGCTACACTCCCTGCATGCCTGCTACACTCCCTGCATGCCTGCTACACTCCCTGCATGCCTGCTACACTCCCTGCATGCCTGCTACACTCCCTGCATGCCTGCTACACTCCCTGCATGCCTGCTACACTCCCTGCATGCCTGCTACACTCCCTGCATGCCTGCTACACTCCCTGCATGCCTGCTACACTCCCTGCATGCCTGCACACTCCCTGCATGCCTGCACACTCCCTGCATGCCTGCTACACCCTGCATGCCTGCTACACTCCCTGCATGCCTGCTACACTCCCTGCATGCCTGCTACACTCCTGCATGCCTGCTACACCCCTGCATGCCTGCTACACTCCCTGCATGCCTGCTACACTCCCTGCATGCCTGCTACACTCCCTGCATGCCTGCTACACTCCCTGCATGCCTGCTACACTCCCTGCCTGCCTGCCTTGAATTCTATCATGTTTCTCTCTTTCTTTACCAAAGGAACTTTAAGAACTTTCCTTGGGGCCATGGTGACTTATTTTGCAGTTGCACTTGATAAATAACCACCAAAAACAATGGATTATAGCAAAATGTTTGGATGAATGAGCAGAAGTTTCCTCACGCACCGAGAGACACAGGCAAACTGAAGCACAAGTGGCCCCAGCCGGCAGACGGATGCGTACCATTCGGCCTCTAACCGGGAGCCGAAAAAACGGCCTCTAACAGAGTTGGCCTTTAACCGAGGGTCCACTGTATGTTGATGGTAATAATAATAATAATAATTAATAAATAATAATACAGTGGACCCCCGAGTTTCATAAACCCCGGAAATCATGCTTTTATGTAAGTATAATATTGTAAGTGCTTTTGTAAGTATATTTTTGGGGGTCTGAAATAGACTAACCTACGTGACATTATTTCTTAAGGACATAAATTCGTTCGGTAATGGCACTTGAGGAGGCTTCTGGAATGAAGTTTTTACGAAACTCTGGGGTTCACTGTATTCGCTCTGGGGCACTTTAAGCCTTTTGGGGTTATGGTCGTACGTTTTACGTGCTGTGGTTATTGACGTACTAGTACGCATAAATTCTAGCGCCTTCAAATTAAGTGCAAAATGGCTGGTAGGCCTAGTGGTGAGAGAATGGGTCTGCGTGGTCAGTGTGCACAGTAGGAAAAAAATCGGGGACCCAGTGGTGCATTGTGGGAACTCCATGTTAGTACACCCTGATCACCATGCCTGGCGGTAAGAAACTCCTCACTCCTCGGCGAATTGGAACACTTTTGTTCCCCAGTGACAGTTCTAACACCGATGGGAATGTCAGTGATGATGAGTTTCAAGGTTTTGAGGAGGCTGTGACTGAAACTAATGACCATAATACTGGTAATATTGAGGAAAACCCAGACGACCCTCAGCCGTCCACCTCCAGTGTTGTGGCATCTTGTTCACGCTCAATTGTTCCAGGACGAAAGAGGAAGCTGTTATTTACTCGTATCCCAGACTCTGATGTGAGCAATGGTGATGATAGTGATAGTGAATATGAACTCCAAGCTCTTCAAAACAGTTCCAGTAGCGAGAGTGGAGCAGAATATTCTCCAGTGAAGCGTCAGTATATACGACGGTATATGTGCTAACATAAGAACATAAGAAAGGAGAAACACTGCAGCAGGCCTGTTGGCCCATACTAGGCAGGTCCTAAACAATCCGTCCCACTAACAGAATATTTGCTCAACCCAATAAGAATATTTGCTCTGGTAGCGTACCCTATGCTGTTCCAAGGGGAAGGAGTACATCTCGGAGTACATCCCATGGGTGTACAATAGGAAGTGATAGTGAAAATGAAGATGTTAGTGTTGCAATTGGAATGAGAAATGTGCATGCATCTGGTAGTGGTAGTGGTGGTGGTGGTGCCAGGCGTGAGGCACCAGCAGTGGACCATGCTGGCACCGACGCTGCTGAGTCAGCTCAGCTGCCATCCTCACCCACCCACCAACCCCCACAACCACAACCTCCACTTCCACAACCACCTGTAAATATCCAGTACCCACCAGCAGATGATTGCCGATGTTATGAATGAAAAGAAGTTGGATGTCCTGGCCCTAAGCGAAACAAAGCTGAAGGGGGTAGGCGAGTTTCAGTGGGGAGAAATAAATGGGATTAAGTCAGGAGTATCTGAGAGTTAGAGCTAAGGAAGGGGTAGCAATAATGTTGAAGGATCAGTTATGGAAGGAAAAGGGAATATGAATTTTAAATTCAAGGATTATGTGGATTAAAATAAGGGTCGGATGCGAAAAGTGGGTCATAATAGCGTGATGCACCTTAAGAAGAGAGGAGTGTAGAGGAGAGAGAGAGATTTTGGGAAATGTTGCGAATGTATAGGAACTTTTGAACCAAATGAGAGAGTAATTGTGGTAGGGGACCTAAATGCTAAAGTGGGAGAAACATGCAGAGAGGGTGTAGTAGGTATGTTTGGGTGCCAGGTGTAAATGATAATGGGAGCCTTGATTGAACTTTGTATAGAAGGGGTTTAGTTATAGGTAACACATATTTTAAGAAAAGAGGATAAATAAGATACAAGATATGATGTGGGCGTAATGACAGTAGTTTGTTGGACTATGTATTGATAGATAAGACTGTTGAGTAGACTTCAGGATGTACATGTTTATAGAGGGCCACAGATATATCAGATCACTTTTTAGTTATAGCTACAGTGGGAGTAAAAGGTAGATGGGATACAAGGAAAATAGAATCAGTAAGTAAGAGAGAGGTGAAGGTTTATAAACTAAAAGAGGAGGCAGTTAGGTAAGATATAAACAACTATTGGAGGATAGATGGGCTAGTGAGGGGGTAGGCAATGGGGTCGAAAATGTATGGGTAGATTTAAAAATGTAGTGTTAGTGTTCAGCAGAAGTTTGTGGTTACAGGCGAGTGGGTGCGGAGGGAAGAGGAGCGATTGGTGGAATTGATGTAAAGAGAGTAGTAAGGGAGAAAAGTTAGCATATGAGAGGTTTTTACA
>WNWK01033394.1:0-21187 GCA_009830355.1 Cherax destructor | reverse complement strand
ATGTAAACTTGCAATGAAATAAAAATATTATTATTATTATTATTATTATTATTATTATTTTTTTTAGTGAGCCGTTAACCAGACTAAAAAATTGACAATCTAAATAAATTTTTTTTAACCATAAAGACTTAAAAAAAAAAGCAATAAATGACATGCCCATGCACTCTGCCCCGGGCCCGAATTTGGGAACTCTGTGTTTACCACTAACTGAAAAGGGGGAAAGCCCCTTTTACCTGAATTCTAGGGGAAAACATCATGCATCAATATTTTAGGGACACTACCGGGAGACGAGGGATGAAAAAACCAAGACTGGACCTCATATTCCCCTTTAAAAGAGTTCAGACATTGAGGACATCACATAAAAAAAGGCCCCTCGGGCTAGTGATCACGTTCTGAGCTTGGGAATACATAGTAGAGTTACAAGAGGAGAGGAAACAGGAGTAGCATGGGAAACCCAAATTAAAAAAGGGCTGACTGACACCAGAAAAATTTCCTGAAAGAGGCTCAGGGGGAAAAGGGGAATTGGTGAAAAATCAGTAAACGAAATGATGGACTACTGACAAAAAAAATACAAGGAGGGCAGAAAGAGGTTAAAATTTCTCAAGAGCAACAGAAATAATCCCTTGGTTCCCCCAAAAAGGCAAAAAGGGGAAAAAACAAAATTGCGCTAAAGAATGGAAAAAATCGAAGAAAAAGGACCTAGAAAATAGAGATCTGTCAAAAAGGACCCAGAAATGTACAGTGGCCCCTACTTTTGAACATTCTTCATTCAGAATGCTGTTCAATTTTTATCAAAAAATTTATTCCCATAAGGAATGATGTAAATTAATTAGTCCATTTCAGACCCCCAAAATACACTTTTTTAAAAACACTTACAATAATAAACTTACATAACAGGGTGAGTTTTTGGCATGTTCAAATAGTGAGGGGCCCTGTATATGCACAGATAAAGGGGGGGCCCCGGGGGAAATGAAAAAGACATATCATCAAAATCAAGTCTGACCCAAAAACTGTTTTTATAGCCACATCAGGAGGGGAAAAAAATAGTTAAAGGGCTAAGGGAATCCCGGCTGAGGAAGGAAAGGAGGGAGTTCAAGAGAAAACGACTGAGAAGTATTTCAAAGGAGCTCAACATGATATTTAAAGATTTAGAGTGGAGACAGGAAGGACTCTGCTGGAATGATGGGATTCACCAACAAGGATACACCAATAAGTGCTGGACGGCACACAACCGGGGAGGTGAAGACACTTTTAAAGTGAACTAGGCACCTAAAAGCGGTGGGACCAGGCATTTCTCCATGGGTACTTAGAGAGGGGCTGAGACACAATGTTGCCACTGACAACAACCTTGAACACATCCACTGAAACTGGGCAACTACCTGAGGTGTAGAAGATGGCAAATGTAGTACCAATTTTAAAAGAAAGGAGATAGACACAAGGCACTGAACTACTGACCAGTGTCACTGACATGTATAGTATGCAAAGTCATGGAGAAAATTATCAGGAGAGTTTTGGAGCACCTAGAAAGGAACAAGCATATACACAACAACCAGCATGGTTTCAGAAAGGTAAATCCTGTGTCACAAACCTACTGGAGTTTTATGACAAATTAACGTTAGCCAAGAAAGAGAGGGTGGGTAGATTGCACTTTCTTGGACTACAAAAAGGCTTTACACAGTTCCACACAAGAGATCAATGCAAAGCTAGAGGATCAGGCATGCACAAGAGAAATGCCCTACAATGGATCAGAGAATACTCGGCAGGGGAGGCAACAACGAGTCATGGTGCATGACGATGTGTAAGAGTGGGCGGCTGTGACAAGCGGATTCCACAGGAGACAGTCTTAGGACTGGTGCTGTTTCTGGTGTATGTGAATGACATGCCAGAAGGGATAGACTCAGAAGTGTCCCTGTTTGCAGATGATGTGAAGTTAATGAGGAGAGTTAAATTGGATGAAGATCAGACAGAACTACAAAGGGACCTGGAAAGGCTGCAAGCCTGGTCCAGCAATTGGCTCCTGGAATTTAACCCCACCAAATGCAAAGTCATGAAGATCGGGCAAGGGCAAGGAAGACCACACACAGAGTACAGGCTAGGGGAACAAAGATGGCAACCCTCACTCAAGGAAAAGATCTTGGAGTGAGTGTAATACCAAGCACATCTAATGAGGCGCAAATCAACCAGATAACTGCTGCAGCATATGAGCGCCTGACAAACCTAAGAATAGTGTTCCAATACTTCAGCAAGGAATCATTCAAGACTCTGTACACCATGTACATCAGGCCTATATTAGAGTATGCAGCATCAGTTTGGAAACCACACCTGGTCAAGCACGTCAAGAAATTAGAGAAAGAGCAAAGGTTTGCAATAAGACTAGTCCTGGAGCTAAGGGCATGTCCTATGAAGAAAGGTTATGGGAAATCGACCTGATGACACTGTAGGTCAGGACGGATAGGGAGAGGACATGATAACATATAAAATACTGCGAGGAATTGACAAGCTGGACAAAGACAGGATGATCCAGAAATGAGACATAGCAATGAGGGGTCACAATTGTAAGATGAAGACTCAAACAAATCAAAGGGATGTTAGGAAGGATTTCTTCAGTCACAGAGTTGTCAGGAAGTGGAATAGTATGGAAATTGATGTAGTGGAGGCAGGATTCAAACATTGTTTTAAGATGAGCTATGATAAAGCTCATGGAGCAAGGAGAGAACCTAGAGATGATCTGTGAAGAAGCAGGGCCAGGAGCTATGATTTGCCACCTGCAACCACAATTATGTGATCATGCACACACACACAACTGCTGCAGCATATGGGCAACTAGGAAACCCAAGAATAGCTTTCAACATCTCAGTAAGGAGTTGTTCAGGACTCTGTAAACCGTGTACATCAGGCCTATATTGGAGTATGCACTATCAATTTGAAACTCAGACCTGTGCAAGCACGTCAAGAAATTAGAGAAAGTACAAAAGTTTGCAACGAGACAAGTCCCAGAGCTAAGGGCATGTCCTACAAGGTGAGGTTAAGGGAAATTTACCTTACGACACTGGAGGACAGGGGGACATGATAACAATATACAAAATACTGAGAAGAATCAACAAGGTGGACAGAGGTAAGATGTTCCAGAGATGGGACACAGTGACAAGGGGTCACAATTGGAAGTTGAAGACTCAGATGAGTCACAGACATGTTAGGACGTATTCCTTCAGTCACAGAGTAGTCAGGAAGTGGAATAGTATGGAAAATGTAGTGGAGGCAGGATCCATGTATAGCTTTAAGATGAGGTATGATAAAGCTCACGGAGCAGGGAGCGAGTGACCTAGTAGCGACCAGAGAAGAGGCGGGGCTGACTCGACCCCTGCAACCACAATTAGCTGAGTACAATTAGGTGAGTACACACATTCAGTATAACTGGACGTTAAAAATTCAGACGAGTCACAGGGATGTCAAAAGTCTTTCTTCAGCCTTAGAGTTGTTAGGAAGTGGAACAATCTGGAGAGTAAAGTGGAAGAGAAAGGATCTATACAGTGATTTAAGAGGTACAAAATGGCACTTTTAGCTGGGAGAGAGTAGTTGCAAAAATCAAAGTGTTACTGTAGGCCAGGGACATGTACCCTTAATACTAGTAGTGTTACAGTAGTAACTCAAACTTGAAAACATTCAGTGAATAATGACAAAATTAATACATAGCATTAGAAATCTTCCGTATGAAGAAAGATTGAAGACCCTTAAGTTACATTCACTTGTAAGACGAAGAATCAGGGGAGACATGATTGAAGTGTATAAGTGGAAGATGGATATTAACAAAGGGGAAATAAATAAGGTTTTGAGGATATATCTCCAAGAGAGAACCCACAATAATGGATTCAAATTAGACAAGTTTAGATTTAGAAATGCTATATGAAAGAATTGGTTTGGAAATAGGGTAGTTGATGAGCGGAACAGTCTACTTAGTAGGGTTATTGAAGCTAAAACCTTGGATAGTTTCAAATTTAGCTTGGATAAATACAGAGTGACAGGGGTTGAATTTGAGTGGGACTTGCACATGAGTAAATAGATTTATCAGTTTATTGCTTGGGTAGCATTGAAAATGGGTTGGGCAAATATTATGTTAGTGGGTTGGATTTGTGTAGGACCTGCCTAGCATGGGCCAACAGGCCTGATGTAGTGTTCTTTCTTTCTTATGTTCATACCAGTAGTGTTACAGTAGTAACTCACATGATCACTGGTCCAATAGTCCTCTGCCATGGAACCTTCAAACTTGCCCACTTGTAGTCAGTATGATTTTCTATACACAATGCTTTCTGGTGGACGTGAGGTACAGTATTGACCACAACAACTGTTCGTTTGCTGCCACCTGACAGCGATCCACGGACCTAGACAATAAAACAAGTTAACTTGTAACACTCAAGTAAAACCAACAAACAATTGTTCTGGTACAGATATTATAACTTATAGCACACAAATACAACAACAGTTCTGGTACAGATATTCACATGGTAGCTATTGATAGCAGCTACCATGAAGGTAAAAATAAACACATAAGCAGTATAATGTGATCCTTTATTGACAACGTTTCGCCCACGCAGTGGGCTTTATCGAGTCACAGACAGATCTACCTGGAAAATGAGCAACATGGAGATATATATAGGGTACAGTCAGGTGGAGAATGCTGGGTCAGGTGGAGAAAGCTGCATGTGAGTCTTAAAAGTAGTGTGATAGTTAAAAACATAGTGTGACTTAAAGGACCTGCAGTGTACCATTCTTGAGTTCTAGGTGGGATAGCGTTGAAGAAGTTTCTTGGCAATAGGTTCAGCTATGTTGTGAAGCCGTTGTTCTGGTTGAAGTTGTTGGATATACAGATGAGTGATGATTCTAGGATTCTTCGGTATTGCGTGTTGTCTTCTCTGGCGATGAGTCTTGCGTTGAGTCCTGGAAGTCACTCCCTCCCAAGCCTTACCTATAAGGCCTAGGCAATGCACGATATTGAAGTGATCTTTCCAGAACTCTCTTAGGGTCAATTCAGAGTCATTGGTCATATTAAAGCACCTCTGAAACACTGCTTTGGTGTACAGTTTCTTGAAGTTTGCAATGACCTGCTGGTCCATGGGCTGGATGAGAGGAGTGGTGTTAGGAGACAAAAACTTCACTCTGATGAAATTTAAGTTGTCAGGCAACAACTCTTGCAAGTTGTGAGGATGAGCAGGAGCATTGTCCAGTACCAGGAGGCACTTGAGTCCCAATTTCTTTTCTTCAGGTATTTCTTCACACTAGGGACAAACACTCCAGTCAACCATTCCTTGAAAATCTCTGTAGTGACCCATGCCTTGGTGTTAGCCTTCAAATGCACACACAAATTATTCTTGTCAACACTGTGTTTCTTGAAGGGTCTGGGATTTTCTGAGTGATACACCAGTAAAGGCTTCACTTTAAAATCACCACTGGCATTGGCACACATCATAAGAGTTAGCCTGTCTTTCATAGGCTTGTGTCCTGGCTGTGCCTTTTCCTTCTGAGTAATGAAGGTCCTGTTGGGCATTTTCTTCCAAATTAAGCGAAATGGCTGGTAGGCCTAGTGGTGAGAGAATGGGTCTGCGTGGTCAGTGTGCGTAGTAGGAAAAAAATCGGGGACCCAGTGGTGCATTGTGGGAACGCCATGTTAGTACACCCTATTCACCATGCCTCGCGGTAAGAAACTCCTCACTCCTCGGCGAATTGGAACACTTTTGTTCCCCAGTGACAGTTCTAACACCGATGGGAGTGTCAGGGATGATGAGTTTCAAGGTTTTGAGGAGGTTGTGACCGAAACTAATGACCATAATACCGGTAATATTAAGGAAAACCCAGACAACCCTGAGCCGTCCACCTCCGGTGTTGTGGCATCTTGTTCACGCTCAATTGTTCCAGAACGAAGAGGAAACTGTTATTTACTCATATCCCAGACTCTGATGTGAGCAATGGTGATGATAGTGATAGTGAATATGAATTCCAAGCTCTTCAAAACAGTTCCAGTAGCGAGAGTGGAGCAGAATATTCTCCAGTGAAGCGTCAGTATATACGACGGTATATGCGCTCTGGTAGCATGCCATATGCTCTTCCAAGGGGAAGGAGTACATCTTGGAGTGCATCCTGTGGGCATACAACAGGAAGTGATAGTGAAAATGAAGACGATAGTGTGCATGCATCTGGTAGTGGTAGTGGTGGTGGTGGCAGGTGCGAGGCACCAGCAGTGGACCATGCTGGCACCGACACTGCTGAGTCAGCTCAGTTACAACAAAGGAGATCCGCACCCACCCACCAACCCCCACAACCACAACATCCACTTCCACAACCCCCTCAACCACCTGTAAATATCCAGTACCCACCAGCAGACCGCACCTGGGATTGGCAGGACGCTGACAATTTTATTCCCAATCCCCATCAGTTTGATGAAAGTCCAAGTGGAATACGCCCATCTTGTCCACTTAGGAACAATGCCAGTGAACTGGAATGTTTGAGTTATTTTTGACGATCCCTGATGGAAATTATTGTCAGGAAAGCAACAGATACTACGAGTACACCATGGCAAACACAATACTTTCACCAACATCATGCCTCAACAAGTGGAAAGAGGCAACTGTAGCTGAGATGTACTTGTTCTTTGCCACAATAATGCTTATGCCACATATGTATATAAGCACTGTGTCAAATCATACTGGTCGACAGACCGCCTGATTGCAACACCAGGTTTCAGTGATATAATTTCAGTGAATCAATTTGTGCTACTGTTACAAATGCTCCACTTCTCAGACAAAACCAGGCCTGACAGAAATGACAGGTTATATAAGATTAGGAATGTGTTTCTGTATCTGAAAGAGAAATTCAATATGCATTTTTATCCCTTCAGGAAGCTTGTTATTGACGAGTCACTGATTCTGTTCAAAGGTAGACTGTCGTTCAAGCAGTATATACCAAGCAAGAGGAAATGCTTTGGTATAAAGTTGTTTGTGTTTTGTGGTTGCTACAGTGGTATTGTATTGGATATTATTGTGTACACTGGAAGTAATACATTGAAAGATACCAAAAAGTTACTGGGTATCTCTGGTGATGTGGTTAGAACAATGATGGAACTATAACTTGGTAAGGGGCATATATTATATACTGATAACTGGTACACAAGCCCCTCCCTCAGTGATTTTTTGCAAGTGAACTTGACAGATGTGTGCGGTACAGTGCGTGCAAATCGTAAGCATATGCCTAGGTTCAATGCAGGCACTCGTAGAGGTGAGGTGCAGGCGTTTGCTGCCAATGACATCATGGCATTTCGGTGGCATGACAAACGAGATGTTACACTGTTGTCATCAATTCACCCTAATGAAATGACAGACAATGGCAGGGTGAGTAGAGAGACCAATGAACCCATTCTAAAACCTGCAGCTGTGATGGACTACACGCTCAATATGCACTTAGTGGACAAATGTGACATGCAAATTGGGTTTGCTGATTGTGTTCGCAAGAGTTACAAGTGGTATATAAAACTCTTTTTTCACATTCTGGACATTACCATGCTCAATGCTTATAATATTTATAAGTTGAAGACCATAAACAAACCACCATATGGCAAATTTTGTTTGTCTGTCATCAGACAAATAATATTAAAGTACCAAGGAACAACACCTGCAATAGAAACCCGCACACACCAAGTTATCAACACCTACCCTCTCGTCTGAGGCCTGGTGATCACTTCCTAACAAAACTGCCTGCTACTGCTTGCAAGAAAAAGGCTCAGAATAGGTGTTTTGTCTGTGCACATACAAAAAAACGCCCACAACAACGCAGACACACACGTTTTATGTGTGTGGAATGTAAAACACCACTGTGCATGGAACCATGTTTCAGAGACTTCCACAGGCTGCAGAACTTCTAGAAACATGTCCAGTGACTATATATATGTATATACATGATTGAACAATGAAAATAAACAATATTTGTTATTGTGAATAACTGTAAATAAGTTGTGTAAACAAAATAGTGATAACAAACTTTATGTAATTATTGTATAATACTTAGCGAGTGAATATTTGAAAAACAGCACTTATATTGGTCTCACAGGCCATAAAAGTTATTTGCAAAAAAAAAAAAAAATTAAAATCGATAAGAAAACAACTTCAAGAAAGAAAATAGAATATTACTGGCCAACCGAAAGTCACCGATGTTGCCGGCAGCAGTTCAATTTTCGTCAACTTCAATCCTCTATATCTTGGCAGTATTGATCGCAAAAATGTATTTTTAGCCTATTAGATTTAGAAAAAACTCATTTCATAAGAATTTTTTTTTTTTTGAATTCGTGGACCCTGAGAACGAGTTTCGGAGAGGGTCTTTGGACCCCCAAAGGGTTAAGAAAGCTGTCATATTGATAGCTCTCTTCGTTACCCCAGTCCACAGATGATAATGTTCTCTAAGCTCATTATAATCTGCTAAGCGAAAATCTGGGACCGTTACTGAATTATCCCTACTATTATACATCCATTCAATGCTAAAGGTAATTGATTTGTGGTCACTTGTGCCGAGTTCTTCTGAAATTTCTAAATTATTAACAAGGGTTTCCTTGTTTGCCAGAATCAAGTCAAGTAGGTTATTTCCCTTGTAGGCTCTGTCACAAATTGCTTCAAAAACAATCCTGAACTACTTCTAAAAAGTTGTTAGATTCCAAATTCCCTGTCAAGAAATTTCAATCAATCTGACTAAAGTTAAAGTCCCCCAGAATTACTACGTTATCATGCCTTATGGCCTTAAGAATTTCCTCCCAAAGTACAGTGGTACCTCGGTTTACGATATTTTTCGTTCCAGAATGCTGTTCAAGTGCCATTACCAAATGAATTTATCCCCATAAGGAATAATGTCCTTTTAGACCCCCAAAAATACACTTACAAAAGCATTTAAAAAAATAAACTTACATAAAAGGGTGAGTTTGGGGCCCATCGTAAACCGAGGTACCACTGTAGTCTCCCTTGTTCCCTATCTAAGTTTTGAGGACAGTATATCACGCCTAAAATAAATTTTTCACACCCCTCTGAAAATTCTATCCAGACAGACTCTGTATGTATGGAATAAGAGGTCATGCACTAGCATACCTCAAATCCTACCTCACTAATAGGTACCAGTATGTCACTATTAAAGACACATCCTCCACGACACTACCACTAGACACCGGCGTACCGCAGGGAAGTGTCCTTGGTCCCCTGCTCTTCCTCTTATACATCAATGATCTTCCCAATGTATCACAACACTTGAAACCAATACTCTTTGCTGACGATACAACTTATGTCATCTCCCACACAAACCTTGCCACGCTTAATACCATTGTTAACGACGAATTAATAAAAATATCAACATGGATGACTGCCAATAAACTTACACTCAACACTGATAAGACCTTCTATATTATGTTTGGCAACAGAACAGATGATCCACAATTAAACATTAAGATCAACTCTACACCTATTGCTAGACATAACGAGGGCAAGTTCCTGGGCCTTCACCTTGACAGCAGCCTGAAATTCAGCACCCATATCCAACACATAACAAAGAAAGTGTCCAAAACTGTGGGGATCCTCTCTAAGATACGGTATTATGTACCACAATCAGCCCTACTCACACTATACTACTCACTCATCTATCCCTACCTCACATATGCCATTTGTGCATGGGGATCAACAGCAATTACCCACCTAAAGCCAATAATAACCCAACAAAAAGCCGCAGTAAGAATTATCACACAATCCAACGCTAGGCAGCACACCCCCCCACTCTTCAAAGACCTAAACCTACTCACTGTCCAGAACATCCATACTTACTACTCTGCTATCTACATTTATAGAACCATTAATTCCAACTTTAACCCTGAGCTAAAACACTTTCTTGACAGTTGTGACAGGACCCATAGACATAATACCAGACATAAACACCTCTTTGACATTCCCCGTGTCCGACTAAATCTTTACAAAAATTCAATGCGCATAAAAGGGCCTAAAATCTGGAACTCCTGCCTGAAAACTCTAGAACTGCAGACACAACCTCCATTTTCAAAGGCACCGTTAAAAAACATCTTATCTCACTTACGCACCCGACCGATAGTTAACCATACGAAAACTACTTTATCTTGCACATATCCACAGCAAAATACACTTATTGATATCTGTGATTCTCCTTAATTTGACATTACTAACCACAGCAAAATACACTTATTGATATCTGTGATTCCCTTTAATTTGCACAGTTCTAACCAAAATTCTGATACAACTATTGCTCCATAATACTTAAGCTAGTCATAAGTTTGCCTAAGATACTCCAATATAGAATCTATATTATGCCAATATGTCACCTTTACCATTAATATATAAACTAATTGCTAACTTTTTATACTAATTGTTAAATTCTCAATGTTTAAATTCCAGTACCTAAATTTTGTAAACCTAACCTTACAATCTGTATATCCATTGTATAGCTATTGAGTAAGACCTATCATAAGACTGCCTGAAAAGCCTAGGCATACCTAGGCATATTATTGGCCATCTTGTAATATCAACTTTAATGTATAACTATAAGTACCCCCCACCTTGTATTACATGAAATAAAGGATTTGAATTTGAATTTGAATTTGAATTTCAGACTTTATACCCGCTTTTATGCAACAATTTAAATGATCACGGACATAGTGCCACCCCACCCCCTTCCCGATACTTCTGTCTACTTGGAACAATTTAGAACCCTGGATATGACATTCAGCAGGCATGTCCCGGTTTTTCATATTAAACCATGTCTCAGTTATTGCAAAAGCATCAATATTACCCGCACTTGCAACTAATCTCAACTCATCCATCTTATTCCAAGCACTACGACTATTAGTGTAATATACATTTAAAGACCCTCCTTTCTCTTTACCCTTACTGCTCGTTTCTGTTTTTCCACTATACCTATTACTGTCATTTTTCACCTAGTGCCACTGGGTTTCCAATATCCACCTTATTCTGCCTATTACTAGTTCCCCTAGAATTCATAATATTACTACACTGGGACTTCATTGTTTTTCCCCATGACCCATACCACTAACAGTTTAACCCTTTGACTGTTTCGGTCGATATATACGTCTTACGAGCCACTGTTTTGGACGTATCTATATGCCTAAATTCTAGCGCCTCAAATCAAGTGGGAGAAAGCTGGTAGGCCCACATGTGAGAGAATGGGTCTGTGTGGTCAGTGTGCGCAGTATAAAAAAAATCGGGCAGCCAGTGGTGCATTGTGGGAAAGCTATTGTAGTAGTCCTTGTTCAGAATGCCTAGCGTTAAGAAATATCTGACTCCTTGGCGCATCTGGGACTCTTCTCTTCCTCAGTGATATCTCTAACACAGATGGAAGTGTCTCTGAAGATGAATTTCATGGTTTTGAGGAGTTTGTGACCAAAAGTAATGCCCAGGATACCAGAAGGAAGGAAAAAGAAAGTAAAGAAGGAAAGAAGAGATGAGAGGAAGGAAGGAAAGAAGAGATGAGAGGAAGGAAGGAAAGAAAGAAGAAATGAGAGGAAGGAAGGAAAGAAGAAGTAAGGAAGGAGGATAGGAAGGAAGAAAGAAAGGAAGGAATGAAGGAAGAAAGGAAGGCAGGGAGGAAGAGATGAGAGGAAGGAAGGAAGGAAAGAAGAGATGAAAGGAAGGAAAGAAGAAGGAAGGAAAGAAGAAAGAAAGGAAGGAAAGAAGAAAGAAAGGAAGGAGAGATGAGAGGAAGGAAGGAGAGATGAGAGGAAGGAAGGAACAAAAGAAGAAAGGAAGGAAGAAAAAAAGGAAGGAATGAAGAGATGAGAGGAAGGAAGGAAGAGATGAGAGGAACGAAGGAAGAGATGAGAGGAAGGAAGGAAGGAAATAAGTAAGAAAGGAATGAAGGAAGAAAGGAAGCTAGGAATGAGGTTGTGGGGAAGAAGACATGCAACCCCTTTTGTGTTGACAGGTTGACAGCAGTGAGGGTGGTAAGTAATGGTATAATATGTCATTTTGACAGCTGCCTCACCCTGACTCAGCAAATTTAGATGTCCACACACACACAGCTTCAAGCGCTAAGTGAAGTTGATGGAAAGTGTCATTATATATGTGTATATATATCATAGAACAATAGCAATAGGTTCGTAGGTAAGTAGGTAGGTAAGTAAGTAGGTAGGCAAGTAGGTAGGCAAGTGGATGGGCAAGTAGGTAAGTACGTAAGCAAGTAGGTAAGTAGGTAAGCAAGTAGGTAAGTAGGTAAGCAAATAGGTAAGTAAGTAGGTAAGCAAGTAGGTAAGCAAGTAGGTAAGCAAGTAGGTAAGTAAGTAGGTAAGTAAGTAGGTAGGTACGTAAGTACGTAAGTAGGTATGTAAGTAGGTACGTAAGTAGGTAGGAAGGACTGTGGGGAAGAAAAGCATGGGACCCCATGGGTGTTGACAAGGCAGTGAGGGTGGTGAGTGATGGTATAATATGTCATTTTGACAGCAGCTGCACCCTGACTCAGCATATTTATAAGTCCACACACTCACAACAACCAGCTTCCAGAAGCTAAATATCAGTTCTATGAAGTGTAAGTAGGTAGATACGTAAGTAAGACGTAAGTAGGTATGTAAGTAGGTACGTAAGTAGGTAGGAAGGACTGTGGGGAAGAAGAGCATGGGACCCCATGGGTGTTGACAAGGCAGTGAGGGTGGTGAGTGATGGTATAATATGTCATTTTGACAGCAGCCCCACTCTGACTCAGCATATTTGTAAGTCCACACACTCACAACAACCAGCTTCCAGAGCTAAATATCAGTTCTATGAAGTGTCCAGTGACTATATATGCGTACATATAGAAACCAGAAGGAAGGAAGGAGATGAAAGGAAGGAAGGAAGGTAGGTAGGTAGGAATGTAGGAAGGCTTGTAGGAAGGAATGTAGGAAGGCATGTAGGAAGGAAGGTTGGAAGGAAGGTATGCAGGAAGGAAGGTATGTAGGAAGAAAGGCAGGAAGGAAGGCAGGAAGGAAGGTAGGAAGGAAGACAGGAAGGAAGGAAGGAAGGAAGGAAGGAAGGAATGACGACCCAGAAACAACAACCAACTTCCAGAAGCTAATAGCAATTCTATGAAGTGTCCAGTGATTATATATGCATATATATAGAAACCAGAAGGAAGGAAGAAAGGAAGGACAAGATGAAAAGAAGGAAGGAATGTAGGAAGGAAGGTTGGAAGGAATGTAGGAAGGTCGGAATGATGACCCAGACACAACAACCAGCTTACAGAAGCTTATAGCAGTTCTAGGAACGTGTCCAGTGACTATGTGTGTATACTATATAGAAACCAGAAGGAAGAAAGGAAGGACGAGATGAAAGGTAAGGAAGGAAGGAAGGTAGGTAGGTAGGTAGGTAGGAAGGTAGGTAGGTAGGTAGGAAGGTAGGTAGGTAGGTAGGAAGGAAGGAAGGAAGGAAGGAAGGAAGGAAGGAAGGAATGTAGGAAGGAAGGAAGGAATGATGACCCAGACGACCATCAACCTAGGATAACTACCTAACACAAGTGCCTGCTACTACTTTGAAGAAAACTGCTCAGAAGAGATGTTTTGTCTGTGCATATACAAAAAACACCCACAAAAATGCAGAGACACTCGTTTTATGTGTGAGGAATGTAAAACACCACTGGCATAGAACCATGTTTCAAAGAGTTCCACAAGCTGCAGAACGTCTATGAACATGTCCAGTGACTGTATATTTGTATATACAGTGGTCCTCGGTTTTCGCGAAAATTCGTTCCAGAATACTGCTCAAGTGCCATTACCGAACGAATTTACTTCCTTAGAAAATAATGTCACGTAGGTTAGTCTATTTGAGACCCCCAAAATACACTTGCAGCAGCACTTACGAAAATACACTTCATAAATGTTCGAGTTTGGAGATGCACGAAAACCGAGGACCACTGTATATTATAGAACAAAAGTAATAAAGATTTTGTTTGTATTGTTGGTTTGTGTAAACAAATTTTGTAAACAATATATACTAATGTTTATGCTATTACTGTGTTGCATACAACAAATGTATACAGTATATACATTGCACCTTACCTTGGTCTCACAGGCCACATAAGTTACGTAAAAAAGAAAATAGTGAAAAAAAAAGAAATCTACAAATGGAAGTAAACAAATGTTTACTGAGTGAGTGGCATTCGCCGCTGTTGCCATAAACGGCTCATTTTCTGCCAACTTTACACCTCCATATCTCGGTAAGTATTGATAGCAAAAATCTGTTTTTAGGATAAAAACAATCAGAAAATAATCTTAACATTTTGATAAAAAAAAAAAATTTGAATATTTCCGACATAGAATGACAGTTACAGAAAGGGGCTCCGACAGTCAAAGGGTTAACCCTGAAAAGGTCTAAACGTATATATACGTTAGTAAAGCTACTGCCCAATATTTTGAAAAAAAAAAAAACTATAGAAATAAGAGCAAAAATTTTTAAGTGTTATAGGATAAAAAAAATTTTTGGGTCAGTACTCCGAAATATGAGGCAGAGAAGTTGGCTTTGGATGCTCACCTGACAGAACAGGAGTCCTGCCGCTAGAGAATTGTTGCGATATACCTTTTTTTCTTTTTATTATTTTGATATAATTTTTATGTTCTGATAATTACAATTTATAGTAGTTCTTGTGATTTCATAGCCAATCTTTGTTCTGACACTAATATTAGGTACTGAAATTGACTAAAATAATAATAATAATGATAGTGCATAATAATAATAATAATAATAATAATAATTAATAATAATAATATAATAATAGTAATAATAATAATAATAATAATAATAATAATACGTAATAATAAAGTTCCCCTGAAGCATTATGTAAGATTTGTGTCGCTGCCTTATCTCATCTGATCTCCACTAATGATGACTGGTGACATTTGTGAGGAGTGAGGATATGATGACATTTCGTATCAGATCATCATTGTTTGAAGATGAGGTCCAGCGTATTCTCTAATCTTGTGGGCTCCACTATTTGCTGGTTTAAGGTGAATTTGTTGTAGTCTTATCTTTTCTAATCAGTCCAGTAATTACGGTGATGACATTTGATGAGATTATACTTTCTTTCTGCTTGTCTCAGAGAGTAGCTCATAAATCAACTGGTATTATGACGATCACAAGCACATTATATCACTTTGTCTTCATTTTTTAGTTATCCTAGGTAATTTACACTATGTATAATTGTATTTATGTATGTGTTCCTGTGAGATAGAGACAGAGACAGATAGATACAGTCAGACAGACAGAGATAGACAGCCAATCAGGTACCCAGCTGACCAGCCAGCTGCTGGCCAGCCAGGTGGCCAACCAGCTGCTTGCCAGCCAGGTGGCCAGACAGGCAGGCAGCCATCTGGCCTGCCAGCCTGCCGACATCACTTTCCACTACAAATTGGAGTGTTAATATGACATGACATCAGTGAATCCTTGGTGTTTGCCACAGTGTTTGCTCTACCTGGTGCTCAATTTAACTGGTCCTCCCACAAGGTACTAGTGGTCCCAGACTTTTTAATATGGCGCACACAGAGGTTAAGACCCATTCTATGCTGACCAGGCATCTCAGGCTAATCGTGCCAAATTTGGAGGCATGAAAAATAAAACGATATATACGTTTGGGGCAGTAGCAGTACTAACGTATATATACGTTTGGACCGTTTGGGTTAAAGCCCTAACACCTCCCTCCACTGCAGTTGCCAGTGCCCCCACCCCAGACCTGATAAGTGAACCCCATCCCTGGCATACATGTCATTTCTGCCAAAGAAGAGGTCCCAGTTGTCAATGAATGTTACTGCATTTTCCTTACAATATTTGTCCAGCCAGCAATTGACACCAATTGACCTGGACAACCATTCATTCAACTCCTTTCCTTGGCAAAATACCACATATGACAGGGTTCCCACCCTTCTTCCTAATTATGTCTATTGCTGACCTATAGCTGCTAGTCAGCTCCTCACTCCTACGCCTGCCAACATCGTTGCTTCAAGCACTAAGACAGATAATACGATTGCTCCCATTACCTCTCAAGATGTCATCCGACGGCTAACAATATCCTTCATCCTAGCCAAAGGATAACACACCCTCTGCCTCCTATTCCTATCCTTAAGACAAAAGCCCTATCCATAAACCTAATCTGACTGTCCCCAACTAAAACAATGATCTCACCTCGACTGGCAGTGTGCAAAACGTTCTCGACGGCCTTAGTAGAGATGGTCTTCGCTGGGATGTCCTCTGACTTATCCACTTCCTTGGTGTCATTCATTGTAACGTTCCCAGTAGTCGACTCACAACTCACATTCATCTGGTAGCACAGAAAAGGAGTTGAAGTTTCCACAGCAGTGTCTTTCTTCTTAATCGTTTCTACCTCTCCATTCGTCTTCTTGATCTTTCAACTCTTCAGTGGTTAGCTCTTCATTGTGGTCATCCACCAACTCTTCCACTCCTCGCCACTCACCTCCAACCCCAGGGATTTGCCCAATGTCACAATACCTTCCACAACAGGCAGAGGGTCGTCAGGGTCACCTCAAACCCTTCAAAATCCCTCTCTTGGACACAACCTGGCCACAATTATCTCCAAGCAGAGTTCAAAAGTCCTGAAGTCCTCCCTCCCAAGCCTTACCTATAAGGCCTATGGAGTTGTAGATATTGAATGATTTCTCCAGTACTCGTAGGGTCAACTCAATGTCTGAGGTCACTTCAAAGCACTTTTCAAACACTGCTTTTGTGTAGAGTTTTTTGAAGTTAGAAATGACCTGCTGGTCCATGGGCTGGAGGAGAGGAATGCTGTTAGGAGGCAAGAACTTCACTGTGATGAAACTGAAGTCCTTACACAGTAGGTCTACCAAGTTTACCAAGTTTGGAAGACGTGCAGGAGCATTATCCAGTAACAGGAGGCATTGAGTGGCAATTTATTTTCCAGGAGGTATTTTTCACACTGGGGCCAAACACTTGATGGACCCACTATTTGAAAATTTGCCTTGTATCCATGCCTTGTGATTAGTTTTCCAGAACACACAATCTATTCTTGACGACATTGTGTTTCTTGAACACTCTGGGATTTTCTGAGTGATACACCAGTAAAGGCTTCACTTTAAAATCCCCACTAGCATTAAAACAAAACAAGAGTTTTAGCCTGTCTTTCATAGGCTGATGTCTTGACAGTGCCTTTTCCTCCTGAGTAATGTAGGTCATTTTTGGCATTTCCAAACAGGTCTGTTTCGTCATAATTAAACACTTGTTTTGCAGGCAGACAGGTATTTTCTTCCAAAACAAGCCTGTTTCATCACAATTGAACACTTGTTTGGGTTTCAAATTTTCAGTCTTTATGTACTCCTGATATTCGTTATGAATTTTTCAGCGCACGTTTATCTGAACGGCAGCCTCGCCATGCCTTACGACATGTGTGTATGCCACTATGTTTTAACCCTTTCAGGGTCCAAACAGTATACTACACCAAAATTCTAGCGGCCTCAAATCTAGCACGAGAAGGCTGATAGGCCTACATCTAAGAGAATGGGTCTGTGTGGTCGTTGTGCACTATACAAAAATCTGTGGCCTGCATGGCATTGTGGGAATGCCGCCTAAGTAGCTCTGTTCACCATGCCTGGCGGCAAGGTAGCTCTCACTCCCCGCCGAATTCAGACTCTCCTCTTCTCAAGCTTTAGTTCTAAGACTGATGGAAGTGGATCTGAAGAGGAATTCTATGGTTTTTAACCATATGGTACAATGCCGAATTCAGACTCTCCTCTTCTCAAGCTTTAGTTCTAAGACTGATGGAAGTGGATCTGAAGAGGAATTCTATGGTTTTTAACCATATGGTACCATTGATAAATATGATAAATTATGTAACTATATTTGTATACGTGAATAAACTTACTTACGATGCCACATGCGCTTGAGTAAGTTTATTCAGGTGTACACAAATACAGTAACGT
Organism: Cherax destructor; assembly: GCA_009830355.1. Classification (NCBI taxonomy): domain Eukaryota; kingdom Metazoa; phylum Arthropoda; class Malacostraca; order Decapoda; family Parastacidae; genus Cherax; species Cherax destructor. The sequence continues at coordinate 3,216 of WNWK01033394.1, read as the reverse complement.
TCATAGATTATCATACATAGCAGCATATGTGTAAAGATCCTAGTATAACCCAAAAAGTCAGGGTGACTTATTTCCATAGGGATCCCTGTACCTGTACCATATGGTATCCTGTATTGTATGGTACCCTGTACCATATGATACCCTGTACCATATGATACCCCTGTACCATATGATACCCTGTCCATATGATACCCTGTACCATATGATACCCTGTACCATATGATACCCTGTACCATATGATACCCTGTACCATATGGCCAGTAAGTGATGTTGGTGGAAGGGAGGCACTAGCTCAGACTGAGCAGTGAGTGTGGCTCTCAAGGCACTGACGCAGCAGTTTCCAACACAAGCGTTTCGTCATCCACCTCTAGGAACATATCCAGTCACTGTACATTTGTAAATAGTATATAATAGTACATTACTAATATACAACATTTTGCATAATTTTTGTTGTAAACAAAATAATGATGAAAATATTAGTGTGGTTGTGTTGAATCTAGTAACATATATAGTACCATATGGTACAATGCACCAACTTAGTGAAATTCATGTTCTTTAACCCCTTGACTGTCGCAACCCTCAATCCTGAGTGCCATTCTGTTGTCGCAAAATATTTGAAAAAAAAAATTATTTTTTCTTATCAAAATGTTAAGATTATTTTTCTGATTGTTTTTATCCTAAAAACAGATTTTTGCCATCAATACCTGCCGATATGGAGGTGTAAAGTTGGCAGAAAATGAGCCAGCGTATGGCAACATCGGCGACTGCCGCTCACTCAGTAAACATTTGTTTACTTCCATTCATAGATTTCTTGTTTTTTTCACTATTTTCTTTTTATGCGTAACTTATGTGGCCTGTGAGGCCAAGATAAGGTGCAATGTATATATATACATTCGTTGTATGCAACACAATAATAGCATAAACATTAGTATCTTTATATTGTTTACAAAACTTGTTTACACAAATGAACAATACAAAAAATCTTTATTACTATTGTTCTATAGTATATATACAAATGTACAGTCACTGGACATGTTCATAAAGTTCTGCAGCTTGTGGAACTCTTTGAAACATGGTTCCATGCACAGTGGTGTTTTACATTCCTCACAATAAAACAATGTCTCTGCATTTTTGTGGGTGTTTTTGTATATCAAGACAAACATCTCTTCTGAGCAGTTTTCTTCAAAATAGCAGCAGGCAGTTGTGTTAGGTAGTTATCCTAGGTTGATGGTCGTCTGGGTCGTCATTCCTTCCTTCCTACATTCCTTCCTTTCTTCCTACATTCCTTCCTACCTTCCTTCCTTCCTTCCTTCCTTCCTTCCTTCCCTTCCTTCCTACCTACCTACCTACCTACCCTACCTACCTACCTACCTACCTACCTTCCTTCCTTCCTTTCTTTCATCTCGTCCTTCCTTTCTTCCTCTGGTTTCTATAAAATACACACATAGTCACTGGACACGTGCCTAGAACTGCTATAAGCTTCTGGAAGCTGGTTGTTGTGTCTGGGTCATCATTCCGACCTTCCTTCCTTCCTACATTCCTTCTAACCTTTCTTCCTACATTCCTTCCTTCCTTTCATCTCGTCCTTCCTTTCCTTCCTTCTGATTTCTATATATATGCATATATAATCACTTGACACTTCATAGAATTGCTATTAGCTTCTGGAAGCTGGTTGTTGTTTCTGGGTTGCCATTCCTTCCTTCCTTCCTTCCTTCCTTCCTTCTAACCTTCCTTCCAACCTTCCTTCCAACCTTCCTTCCTACATGCCTTCCTACATTCCTTCCTACCTACCTTCCTTCCTTTCTTTCATCTCCTTCCTTCCTTCCTTCTGGTTTCTATATATCGCATATATAGTCACTGGACACTTCATAGAACTATATTGGGCCCGGAAGCTGGTTGGGGTGTGGATTGAAATAGCTGAGTCAGGTGCGGCTGCTGTCAAAATGACATATTATACCACCACTCACCTGTCAACACCCATGGGGTCCCAAGCTCTTCTTCCCCACAGTCCTTTCTACCTACTTATTAAAATTACGTCCTACTTATGTACCTACTTACGTCCTACTTACGTACCTACTTGCTTACCTACTTGCTTACCTACTTGCTTCCTACTTACCCACCACTTACCTACCTACTTGCCTACCTCTTACCTACTTGCCTTCCTACTTACTTGCCTACCTCCACCTCCAACCTATTTTTTGTTCTATATTATATATACAATATAATGACTGGACACTTTCCATCAACTTCCTTACCCTTGAAGTGGTGGACTTCCTCTCATCTCCTTTCTTTCTTTCTTCTTTTTGTTCTTTCCTTCCTCTCATCTCTACTTCCTTTCTTTCTTTTCCTTCCTTCCTTTCCTCCTTCCTTCCTTTACTTCCTTTCATCTCTTCTTTCTTCCTTCCTTCCTTCCATCTCTTCCTTCCTTACTTTCTTTCTTTTTTTCCTTCCTTCCTTCTGGTATCCTGGGCATTGCTTTCGGTCACAAACTCCTCAAAACCATGAAATTCATCTTCAGAGACACTTCCATCTGTTTGAGCTATCATTGAGGGAAAACAGTCCCAGATGCCGGGAGTCAGATAATTCTTACCGCTAGGTGCTGAACAAGGACTACTGAAATGGCGTTCCCACAATGCACCACTGGCTGCCCGATTTTTTATACTGCGCACACTGACCACACAGCCCATTCTCTCACATGTAGGCCTACCAGCTTTCTCCCGTTTGATTTGAGGCCCTAGAATTTAGGCGTATGTCGTCCCAACAGTGGCTCAGAAGATTATATAACCCGAAACAGTCAAAGGGTTAATCAAACATATAAATACTTAGAGTATGTTAAAAAGTTTTCTTGCAGTGTAAAACAAAGATACACTATACAAATGTAGCAACTGATATAGTCTTAGAGACAGATGTATATTAGATATCAGTCGAGACTAAGTAAAATCCTTGAGTAGGTTCCACTCCCTCTCCTGGTAAGGAGTAGGATCATATACCCCTCTGAGTTGATCCAGGCTCTCAGCCTTAATACAAATTCCCCCACTCAAGGAATATTATTAGTCTCAACTGATATCTAATATAACATTGTCTCTATTAAGACTATATCAGTTGTTATTTTTATAGTGTATCTTTTGATTACACTGCAAGAGAACTTGTAACATATCAATATTTATATTTTGATTAAAACAGGAATTTTACTAAGTTGGATCAGTCTAATAACCC
>WNWK01033393.1:0-21188 GCA_009830355.1 Cherax destructor | reverse complement strand
CTGATGGAGTACTACAGGAAACTCATCCTGCGTGATGTTGTAGTACAGGAAACTCATCCTGCGTGATGGAGTACTACAGGAAACTCATCCTGCGTGATGGAGTACTACAGGAAACTCATCCTACAGGAAACATCCTGCCTGATGGAGTACTACAGGAAACTCATCCTGCGTGATGGAGTACTACAGGAAACTCATCCTGCGTGATGTTGTAGTAGAGGAAACTCATCCTGCGTGATGGAGTACTACAGGAAACTCATCCTGCGTGATGGAGTAGTACAGGAAACTCATCCTGCATGATGTAGTACTACAGGAAACTCATCCTACATGATGTAGTACTACAGGAAACTCATCCTGCGTGATGTTGTAGTACAGGAAACTCATCCTGCGTGATGGAGTACTACAGGAAACTCATCCTGCGTGATGGAGTAGTACAGGAAACTCATCCTGCATGATGTAGTACTACAGGAAACTCATCCTACATGATGTAGTACTACAGGAAACTCATCCTGCATGATGTAGTACTACAGGAAACTCATCCTGCATGATGTAGTACTACAGGAAACTCATCCTGCGTGATGGAGTACTACAGGAAACTCATCCTGCATGATGTAGTACTACAGGAAACTCATCCTGCGTGATGGAGTACTACAGGAAACTCATCCTGCATGATGTAGTACTACAGGAAACTCATCCTGCGTGATGGAGTACTACAGGAAACTCATCCTGCATGATGTAGTACTACAGGAAACTCATCCTGCGTGATGGAGTACTACAGGAAACTCATCCTGCGTGATGGAGTACTACAGGAAACTCATCCTGCGTGATGGAGTACTACAGGAAACTCATCCTGCATGATGTAGTACTACAGGAAACTCATCCTGCATGATGGAGTACTACAGGAAACTCATCCTGCCTGATGGAGTACTACAGGAAACTCATCCTGCGTGATGGAGTACTACAGGAAACTCATCCTGCCTGATGGAGTACTACAGGAAACTCATCCTGCGTGATGGAGTACTACAAGAAACTCATCCTACAGGAAACATCCTACATGATGTAGTACTACAGGAAACTCATCCTACATGATGTAGTACTACAGGAAACTCATCCTGCGTGATGGAGTACTACAGGAAACTCATCCTGCATGATGTAGTACTACAGGAAACTCATCCTGCGTGATGGAGTACTACAGGAAACTCATCCTGCGTGATGGAGTACTGCAGGAAATTTCCAGTGTGATGGAGTACTACAGGAAACATCCAGTGTGATGGAGTACTACATTAAACTCATCCTATGTGATGGAGTATTATAAAACCACCATCCTAGGTGATGGAGTATGACAAACAAAATCTGAAGAAATCTTATCTTAACACCATTCTAGGTGATGGAGTGTGACAGAAACACCATCCTAGGTACACTCTTCATAATTCATTTTCCCGCCTGGGCTACCCTTCCCATTTCATAGACTCTGCTTTCTCTCGTGCCAAACGGACTTTCTTCTCTCCTAAACCCTCTACTCCTGAGAACTCTCCAGTCCTCTGCCTTCCCTACATCTCTGGTCTCTCTAATCTAGCAACTCTCCGTTCCTTAGACATCAAACTTACCTTTCGTCAGACTAACACTCTTCGCACTAATCTAGTTCATACCTCCCCTCCCTCCACAGATTCTCCTGGTGTCTACTCTATTTCTTGCTCCTCCTGTCCTCTTCAGTACTTCGGAGAAACTGGCCGATCTCTTTCTGACAGACTCAAGGAGCACAAAAATAGTGTTAGGCTTGCCGACACTAATAATGCTCTTTTCTGTCATGTCAGAGATCACAGTCATCCTATTGATTGGTCTTCTGCTAAAACTGTCTACCCTAAGTCCAACTTTCATAGTCGCCGCCTGGTTGAATCCTCCTTTATACACAACTTTCCCTGTATGAATCTTATCCCTGGCTTTGTCTCTGTTGATGCTTTCCTCTCTCATTACATTGTTAAATGCTCTAAACTTCAGAACACCCGTGACTTAACCTGATTCCTTCCCCTTTCATCTCTTCCCCCTTCTCCTTTTTTCTCCTATGGGTTTTCCTTTCTTTCTTTTCTTTTGCCTTGTATTTGTCCTTCATTTTATTCGCCTTTCCTCCCTCTGTGTTCTCGTCCCACCCTTGCGGGCCGCTAGCCTCATTGCAGTGCTCCCTTTCTTGAATATGACTGTCTCCACTTCCACTACTTACTCCATTATTTCCCCACTCTCTTGTACCCTTCCCTGTCTGCCTGCCTATAAATACCCCTTCCTCCGTCTCTGTGTGTTAGTGTGACTTTGTAAATGGTCCAAGTCGGGCCGAAACGTCGTCGTAAGCTCCTCCCTTATATATGTGCGGGTTGTGTGGTTGTGTGTGTATTGTTCCAGTCACGGTATTGTGCCTTTTTTGTTATTTAACCATCCTAGGTGATGGAGTATGACAGAAACACCATCCTAGGTGATGGAGTATGACAAAAACACCATCCTAGGTGATGGAGTATGACAAAAAACACCATCCTAGGTGATGGAGTATGACAAAAACACCATCCTAGGTGATGGAGCATGACAAAAACACCATCCTAGCTGATGGAGTATGACAAAAAACACCATCCTAGGGGATGGAGTATGGCACAAAACACCATCCAAGGTGATGGAGCATGACAAAAACACCATCCTAGGTGATGCAATGCAACTAATTGTTTTAAATTGTTATCTCACTCAATTAATTGCATTGCTACAATTAATAGATTATTATGTTCAACTTATATCCAAATTTTACAACTTAGATACACAATTATACTTATTTTATAAATTATCAACCATATTTTTTTTTACCATGTAGTCTACTATTACTTAATCTTAAGAATACCCACAATGCACAGCATATTAGGGGCTTTTTGCATGTACACCTCATTTATACCTATGTATCAAGTCTAAATAACAACATTGTATCATGTCTAAAAAAACTATTATTATTATTATTATTATTATTATTATTATTATTATTATTATTATTATATTATTATTATTATTATTATTATTATAATGGAGTATGACAAAAACACCATCCTAGGTGATGGAGTATGACAAAAACACCATCCTAGGTGATGGAGTATGACAAAAAAACACCATCCTAGGTGATGGAGTATGACAAAAAAGCACGATCCTAGTTGATGGAGTATGACAAAAACACCATCATAGTAGATGGAGTATGACAAAAAACACCATCATAGGTGATGTAGTATGACAAAAAACACGATCTTAGGTGATGGAGTATGACAAAAACACCATCCTAGGTGATGGAGTATGACAGAAACACCATCCTAGGTGATGGAGTATGACAAAAACACCATCCTAGGTGATAGAGTATGACAAAAAACACGATCTTAGGTGATGGAGTATGACAAAAACACCATCCTAGGTGATGGAGTATGACAGAAACACCATCCTAGGTGATGTAGTATGACAAAAAACACCATCCTAGGTGATGGAGTATGAAAAAACACGATCCTAGTTGATGTAGTATGACAAAAACACCATCCTAGGTGATGGAGTATGACAAAAACATCATCCTAGGTGATGGAGTATGACAAAAACACCATCCTAGGTGGGGGAGTATGAAAAAAACACCATCCTAGGTGATGGAGTATGACAAAAACACCATCCTAGGTGATGTAGTATGACAAAACACCATCCTAGGTGATGGAGTATGGCAAAACACCATCCTAGGTGATGGAGTATGGCAAAACACCACCCTAGGTGATGGCGTATGACAAAAACACCATCCTAGGTGATGGAGTATGACAAAAACACCATCCTAGGTGATGGAGTATGACAAAAACACCGTCCTAGGTGATTGAGTATGACAAAAACACCATCCTAGGTGATGGAGTATGACAAAAACACCATCCTAGGTGATGGAGTATGACAAAAACACCATCCTAGGTGATGGAGTATGACGGAACATCATTCTAGATAAGATATAATATTAATTAAGTAAGGTTACCCAGCCTTTGGTGTGTAACCTTGTAAAATGTCATATAGATCATGGAAGTCACAATGCGGATGTAACTAATCTCATCTACAAAAAATATTTGCCTGTCACCCATAATGGAACATCAGATACATATGTGAAGTTGACTAATAAAAGACCAGATGTCAGGGACACATAAATGTATAATTATTGACTCTTACATCATCACTACACCTGTTTTACATATAAGAAATTTACTACCTTTTATCTTACTCGCATACGTAATATACAGCCGCATACACTTTGTGGCCATTATAATTTTGTTTTAGAGGTGATATTCAATGATATTGAGACATAAATTGTATGGTATGTGATGTGTAGAGCAGACAATGTAGTGTGGGAAGACAGTCACAGCTCAGACACAAGAATGTGATTACTTCTCCAGTCAGTGCAGAATTCTTTGCATTTCTTTCACATTTTCATTGTAGATGAGCAACAACCTACTTGGGCAATTTTGAAAATTTTCTGAAACTATATTAGGGACAAACATTTGGTGTCCCATTTACTGAATTAATCGATCTGTACTTTGTAGGTTAATTGTATTATCTTGGACTGATAGTTTAAAATATTATGCCTGAACTTTAATTATGAAAGAGTTGATAAAGAAGAATCTTGCGATAATCATTTAGAAATAATGGTACTATTTGGATTTGTTGGGTTATCCTGGGTCAAATTTTCATAATTTATTACCACTGTTTACCGATATTAAGGCACTGAATGCAAATATTGAGGAATTCAATACAGCTGCCTGTAGAAAGATATAAAAACTGATTTAAACTACATAAATGTTATTGAGAATGTATAAGTGATTATATATATGAGTGTTCCGGTGCTGTGATAGCCTTTACACACACCCAGCTGATTATGTGTACCTTCATCCTAGTGGCTCAACTCCTGAAATTCAACCAATGAGAAGCGCCCTTTGAGTGCTCATTTACGCCCATTGTGTTTTATAAGCTTCACTGTGAGTGGCGGAATGGAAGAGATTTAACCAATGAGGAGAAGGGTTGCTGGCGGTGTTATGGTTGAGGTAAGATGCTGTGATGGTGCACTGTACGGAATGATCAGATTTACTTCCTCTATTACCGGTATGTAATAAGAACTTTTCTCCATGCTTGCCTCCTGTAAGCCCAATAAAGTGTTGTTCTCTGCAGTGGTATCCCCACAGACCAGATAAGCTGATAATTAAAACACAGGAGGGAAAAGATTACTGGACCGGAGCATGTTTGGATGGTTCATTGTTCATAATTGACAATTATATTTCGTTGTTGTGATATGTGTTTTCTGTAGAGATGGAATAGCCTGCTAGTGGGTCTTTTACACGCAGAAACATCACTACCACCAAGCATTATACCCAGAACGCTCCAGGAGAACCTGGAAAACTGAGGATACATGGGTTGAGTGGCCCGTGTGGGCCTTGGCAAGACTTTACTGAAAGAAATTTTGTTTAATATACTTTTAACTAGGCAGAGAGGGATCAGGTGAATTATTAGTTATTGTGACGTATTCTGGAACACATTGATTAGTGCCAAGGTACTTTAGTAAAGGTGGTAGACTGTATTGATCTGGTCATAGACAGCAGACAACAGGAAATTATTACGACCTCAGCTGAGGTGCTTCAAGTGGCTCTCATTACAACTTCATTTCTTAACTAGACTGAGCAATTAGCGTGTCCTCTTATTTCACGAGCAATTATTTTACAAGGTATTGAGATTATTTCTTCAATTCGGAGTACGTTGTAATTAATACATTCTCCTGAGCTGTCAAAATGTTTATATATAAACTTAAGGACCTTAATGATAGATCTGTGTAAAAAGTCTTGATGTTTAATTATTTTGCTGCTCTTGTGATATATTTTGGTTATACATGCACTCTATCTTCTGACACATGCATTCTTGCATTGTACATTTAATTTGCAGATTAATCTGGTAATAGTTTGGTCAATGTTTACTTTATTCCCAGGTCAGAACCTTGTCAGTATTACAAAATTCATAACCAGACTGTTTTTAAAAGCATTTAACACACTGATATCTTGTGGTAATTGTTTTTTATCTATATATTAGCCAAAATTGCAAAAAAACATAAACAAAATAATTGATTTTTGGGTTTGGGCTGTGTTGCTTGTGCCTTTCCCCAACTACCACTAACGCACAGTCAATTTCATAACCCCCTTCATGCAATCATTTTTTTTTGCTTTCAGTATTATATCATTTAATTATTTTGGGTTTTGTTTTGGGTTTGTTGAGGGGGGTTTGGGATTGGGTTTTTGGGATACATTAGTTTCTTGTTTTTTCCACAAATAAAATCTATCTTGAATGACATGTACATCAGTTTTGGGGTTTTTTAAAAAAAAAATTTTTTTAAAAAAAATGAACAGTAATAAAATTTTTTAAAATTTAAAAAATTTTTTTTGGAAAATTTTTTTTTTTTTGGGTTTAGGGGGGGGAAAAAGGAAAGGGCCCCAAAAAAAAGGGTTTTTTTAAATTTTTTTTTTTAAAATTTTTTCCCAAAAAATAAATTTAAAAAAAATTTTTTTTAAAAAAAAACCCAAAAAAAAAAAATTTAAAATTTTTCCTTTTTAAAATTTCAGGCATCTGGAAGATATGTACATGATGTTTGGGGCAGGTGTTAGTGGTTGGGGGAACCCCCAAAAAAGGGGGGGGTTTTTTTTCCCTTTTTTTTTTTTAAAGGGGGAGGCCAAACCCCCCGGGGGGGCCCCTTTCCCCTGTTTCCCCCCCTTTTAAAAAAACCCTTTTTTTGGGGGGGTTTTTTAAAACCCCCTTTTTTTTTTTTGGTTTTTTTTTTTAAAAAAAAAAAAAAAAAAAAAAATTTTTCCCGGGGGGAACCCTTTTTTTTTTTTTTCCCCCGGGGGGTGGTTTGGGTGAAGGGGAAATTCCCCGTTGGGGGGGGGGTTTTTTTAAAATTTTAAAAAAAAGGGGGGTTTAAAAAATTTTTTTTCCCCCCCCCGGGGGGGGTTTGGGGGGGAAAAAAATTTTTTAAAATTTTAGGGGGGAAAAGGGGCCCCCAAAAAAAAAAATTTTTTTTTTCCCGGGTTTTTTGGTTTTCCCCTTTTTTAAAAAATTGGGGTTAAATTTTTTTAAAAAAAAAAAAAAATTTTTGGTTTTTTTTGAAAAAAAGGGGGGGGAAGGGGGAAAAAAAAATTTTTTTGAAAACAAATTTTTTTGGTTTTTTTTTTTTTTGGGGAAAAAAAAAAAAAAAATAAAAGGGGGGGGGCAAAATTTAAAGGGGGGGGAAAAAAAAAAAAATTTCCCCTTTTTTTAAAATTTTGGGGGTTTTTGGTGTTTCCCCCCCAAAAACCCCCCCCCCCGGGGGGGGGGGGGAAAAAAAAAAAATTTTAAAGGGGCCCAAAAAAAAAGGGGAAAAATTAAAAATTTTCCCCAAAAAAAAGGGGGTTTTTTTTTTTTCCCCCCCAAAAAAAAAAAAACCCCCCAAAAAAAATTTTGGGGGGGAAATTTTGGCCCTTTTTAAAAAATTCCCCGGTTAAAAAAAAGGGGGGAATTTCCCGGGGGGTCCCCCCCCCGGTTTTTAAACCCCCCTTTTTTTTTTTTTTTTAAAAAAAAAAACCCCCCTTTTTTTTTTTTTCCCCCCCCAACCCCTTTTAAAAACCCCCAAAAAAAACCCCCCTTTTTTTTTCCCCTAAAAAAAAAAAATTCCCCTTTTTTTTTGGGGTTGTTTAACCCAAAAAAATTTTCCCCAAAAAAGGGGGGGGGTTTTTTTTTTAAAGAGGGGTTTTTTAAAATTAAGAGTTCGCAATTTTTATGAAACTTTTTAAGCAGTTTATTCACAGATGAGTAAAGAAGAAAGGGGGAAAACAAAGGAAGTTTGAAAAGTAAATGCTGTACTTTAATAGACAAGAGAAGATGGACCGTTTTTTTTTTTTAAAGTTGAAAAAAAAAACTGTTAAAGACAAATAAAATGATTGGGGATGACAGCAAATCACTAGGGGGAGGGGGAAAATGTGAGAGATTTTAAAATAGAAATTTCCTCATCCTCATATCAGATATTGACGGGGATATAACCAAGGCTGTGTCTTCCTTGCAGATGACACCCAATCTGTATGACAGTGTCCACCGCTGAAGACAGGGTAGACCCCAAGCAGACATAAACCAAATCTTTAAATGGGCTGCAGAAAACAATATGAAGTTCAATGATGAGAAATTAAAATTACTCAGATAATGGAAAATGTGAAGAAATTAAAATCTCATGGGAGTACAAAACTAATTCCAACCACAAAATAGAGCGAAAAACTAATGTCAAAGACCTGGGAGTGATCATGTCAGAGGATCTCACCTTCAAGGACCATAACAAAGTAGCAATTGCATCTGCTCGAAAAAACAGGATGGATAATGAGAACCTTCAAAACCAGGGATGCCAAGCCCATGTTGACACTTTACAGATCGCTTGTTCTATCTAGGCTAGAATATTGCTGCACACTAACGGCACCTTCAAGGCGGGTGAAATTGCTGACCTTGAAAATGTGAAAGAGAACCTTCACCGCACGCATAAGTGCGATAAACCACCTCAACTACTGGGAACGCTTGAAGTTCCTAAACCTGTACTTCTAGAACGCAGGCGAGATACATTTTTAAAACACATGGAAAATTCTCGGGGGCTTAGTACCAAACTTGCACAAAAAAATCACTCCCTACAAAGCAAAGACTCGGCAGGCGATGTAACATCTCCCAATGAAGAGCGGGGGTGCCACTAGCACGTTGAGGGACAACACAAAAGTGTCAGGGCCCAAGATTGTTCAACTGCCTCCCAGCATACATCAGGCTCGGGGCCAAACGGGAGGCCGGCACGGACGGGCCCCGGGGGTTCCCCCCGGAATTCTCCCAGGAGACCCCATAGTGTGTTACAACAGAGAATATTTTATATGTAGCAGATTTAAATCCCAAACAAATGATTGAGTTAGAGGATATTGAGAACTGAAAAAGAGTGAAGAAATTACTAAATGTTGACATAAAAGAGCAAAAAGACAAGATGAGATAGTGCCATGTGTGTTACAAGAGTGTCCAGAAGAATTGCATTATCGCCTTTGGAAAAAAATTATGATTACATTTCAGGTAGGAAAATTGGCAGACAAATGGAAGATGACACATTGTGCTGATATTTAAAAATGGTGACAGATGAGACTTTTAACCCTTTGGGGGTCCAAGGGGGTCTCTGAAACTCGTCTCAGGGTCCACAATTTTAAAAAAAAAATTTTTTCTTATGGAATGATAGAGAATTTTTTTCCATCATAACGCCAAAAAAATTATGAAATTTGATCGAAAACTAATGGAATTATGCTTTCGCGAAGTTAGCGGTAGCCATGACACTTACGCATCCGCGATTTCGCCCACTTTGAGCCCTATTTTCGGCACATTCCAATGTATCAGTCATAAAATTATAGCTATTTCGCTTAGAACTCCTTTTTTTCTATCGATTGAGTACAAGAAACTGCCTAATTACCAATTTCAACTACCCAAGATAGTTGTCAGAAAATGGAAATTTTGGGCCCAAAATTTTACGAAATTTCAAACGATGCCAATTTCAAAAAAGGATCCATAATAAACAAGACAGACATTCCCGGCACTAAAATAACATCTTCTTGTTCATTAGTTACGTTTCAGGCCCTCTTACATTCTTTTGCTTTCCATTTTAAATTTTTTTTCTCAAAAAATAGAAGATTTATTGTTATGTATACAACTGCATCATTGTAAAATGGTATAAATAATGTCAGAGCACTTGTGCATGAATATTAGACTCGCCGTTGATGTGTATTGACGCATGGTGTGATTTGTTTTCTTTTTGAACATAGTCAAAATCAACATTTTCGCTACTTTGAGCTCAATTTCAAGGTACTACTTGTTATTTTCAAACCAATCAAAATCATCTCTATTTCTGTATATATTTCCATTCTTTTTCAAATGAGAACAAGAAAAGAGAAATACAATAAATACCATACAAAATAGACTGCAATGTCGCTGTTTTAAACCAAAAAAACGGTCAGTTTTTCCTCATTATGCACTGTGGGGTGCAGGAATTTTTTTTACTGCGCACACTGACCGCAGACCCATTCTATCACATCTAGGCCTAACAGCCTGTTTCTGCTTGATTTGAGGGGGCTAGAATTTAGGCGTACTAGACGTCAATAACCCCAGTGCGTAAGACGTACTAGTACGACCAAAACCAAGGGTTAAACTATAGGCTGGTTTCATTGACACGTGTTGTAAAATATTAGAAAAAGCCTTTCAGGAAAAGTGGATAAGACATTTGGAGAATAACTTATTGATGTCATGAGTGGAATGCCCAGGATCTGTACTTGCTCCAAAATGTTTTTAATTTATGTAAATGGTTTACCAGAAACAAAAACTAAATGTTGCAGATGGTGCAAAAATATGCAAATCAAAAATTTTTATATAATTCTTTAGGGTGACCTGAATAAATTGAGTAAATGAGATAATAGAAGGATGCTGGGAAATTTTAAAGAGGTGATGTCATGGAAAATGAAAATGGTCACATGAATAATATATACTGTGTGGTAAAGTATTGGAAGTGTCAAAAAGAATGGACATAGGAGTTATTACAAAAAAAAAATTGTCATTGAAAAAGGGTAAATGAAATTGTAGGAACTTTTTTTGTTACTCGCAATTATAAATACAGTGGTACCCCTACTTTTTTGAGCACCCCCCCCAAACAATTATGAAGTGTTTTTTGTAGGTGTTTTTTTAATGTATTTTTGGGGTCTGAAATGGGTTAATCTTTAAATTTTTTATTTCTTGAAAAAAAATTTTCAGACGGCACCTTTAATAGCCGCCTGAACGAATTAAGCCCGTAACCCCGAGGTACTGTACCACTGTATATGGATGAAGAAATGCTAAAATATATTTTTATATAATGTTTTGTTTTATGCCAAAATTGGAATATACAGTGATGGTGTGGCACCCCCACCTTCAAAAATATGGCTGAGTTAGAAAAGGTTTTAAAGAGGAGATAGAAAATAGTTACCAGAGTTTATAAACATGAGTTACAATGAAAGGATGCACATGCTAGCTGGGGTAGGAGGAAGAGAGGACATGACTTCAGAAGGTCATAAAAGGACAGTAAAGATTAGATAGAGGATTCTTTCATACCTGCAAAAGTGATATAAAGAAGCCACAGCTATAAATTGAGAAAAAGACTAAAGGGTTTGGAAATTTTGCTTCACAGAGTTGTAGATCAAAGGAATAGATTTTTAAGAGGATGTAGAGAGCCCTATTTTTTAAAAATATTTTGAAAATTGTGATGAAAAAATTAAAAGGGGGACCCTGCAAGCATAAATCTGCTCCTGTATACAGCTACAAATACTTATGTAATTACAAATAGGTAATTACAGATGCATGACCCTAAATTTAAAAAAACATTATGATTTTATTAAAAATTTGTGCAAAGTGCTTCCAGGGCTAAATCTTGTCAATATTTTAACTTATGAATATGAATATTAACTATAGTTAGAGCAGTATTTAAAGATATGGCTTGTAAAAAAAAATGAGCAAAATTTGAGAGGTTCCTGTGTACCTGTTTGCTGACCATGTGGGCAAACATCATAAAATTGAATTTCAGATTTCTTCTGTTGTAAAAAATTAATTTTTTCTAGGTGCTGACATTCTGGAAAAAAATAAATTGTGGGTTAATGCCATACTGTATAACTTATCACAGGATGGAGATGAGTGCGTCTGGAAGAAGTGCTGGAAATTGAGTGGTAAATTCTCCCTTGACCCGGCTCCTGTTCTTCAGGTTGCGGGTGCCGATATAACACCCTCTCCCGTTGCCACTGAAATTGGTAATCATCCGTCCGCATTTCTAAAGGGGCTACATCTATGCCCTCTTTCCCCTTTTTTCCCTTTTCGGCCAGCGCGTTAAAGCCCTTTAGATTTTTCTTCTCTTAAAGAAGAATCCTATAATGTGCCTTTTACCCTTCAAGAACTGAGGCAACACTTGCCCGATCATCGCAGCTGGGCCAGACGGCATCTATTCGCATGCTCAGCATTCATCAGTCTGCTCTTACTGTCCTCTTACGACTTTAATTTCTATGGTCGCAAAGAGTTCTTCCCCACCCGTGGAAGTCTGCTATTGTTCTCCTTTTCGAAACCAGGTACTACGACGTGATTCCTCTCACTACCGTCCCATCGCTCTTACCAGTGCAGTTTGGGTGATGGAACGCCTAGTTAATAGACGTTTGATGTGGTATTTAAAACTCACAATAG
Organism: Cherax destructor; assembly: GCA_009830355.1. Lineage (NCBI taxonomy): Eukaryota > Metazoa > Arthropoda > Malacostraca > Decapoda > Parastacidae > Cherax > Cherax destructor. The sequence goes on along the minus strand of WNWK01033393.1, from coordinate 8,900 downwards.
TCTCCCCCTAGTCAATATGGTTTCCGAAGGGGCCGTTCTGCCATTGACCCCTTGCTGCGCTTGGATACGTATATTAAGCCTTTGCGAATAACCATTCGGTTATCGCTATCTTTTTGACCTTGAGAAGGCTTAAAGACAAACTTGGAGATATACATCTTGGCCCAGGCCCACTCCTTAGGCCTCCGAGGCAACCTACCATTCTTTCTTAAGGCCTTTTTTAACTGACAGACATTTTTGGGTCCGGGGTAGTAAGAACTCTCCCGAAATTTTTCCAAGCTGAAGGTATCCCCAGGGATGGTTTTTTTAGCACAACACCTTTTCTGCTTGCTATAAATAAATCTGTTCTCCCATCTAATATTTGGTCATCGCTCTATGTGGATGACTTTGCTATACTTGTGCAGGTGCTGACTGTCACCCCATTGCAGTTTCCCCAAGCATGCCATCAACCGGTTTCTGATTGGGCCACCACCACCGGTTTAAATTTTCTAGAGCAAAACCTCAAATTTCGTTACTAGACGTTCAGTGGTCTCTGACAATCCATTGTACCTATACGGCTCACGTATCCCAGAACGTGGGTAGTTGGTTTCGGCCTCCCCGTTCGACCGCGATTGTCCTGGAAACCTCACATTACCTCTGGGGAAAGGGAACTTGTCCACACCAGGCTGAACCTTCTTAAAACCCTTGCACATCTTTTATGGGGCTGATAGAACCCTCCTTCGCTACATTCAGCCCTAATTTTGCGAAACTCGATTATGGTGACCAGATACTCATGGGTATCTCATGGAGAGGTCCCTGCCCTCTCTGTGAACTTTTCAGGTTCCAGTGTCTTTTCGATATCCTGTTGACTGCCCACTTATCAACGAGCACGCAGAATTTACCAACGACGTCTTCGCCTGCAGCCCTTTCTTTACATTCCCTTCTTGCAGATGGACCTCCTTTAATCCTGACTTCATTGACTTTTTGACAGAAAAATTTACTACACAAACTCTGAAGATTATACCTCTGACCCCCCTTTTGGGTCCCTTCTACCCGATCTCTTACCCCCCAAACTACACTATCCCCCGGGCCATCTGACCCATACCCACAATCGCCACTCCTCTACAACCCACTCCCCCTGCATCCTACAACCTCGCCCCCAAACCCTGTGTCGCCTATTTATTAAAATAAAAATCACAGGATGGACAAAAAAACATCATCACATCCTGCATGTAAAATTTTTTAATAAATCTTGTATATAAAACATTTGTTTTGGTAGAATTTGTTTTTCTAAATATTTTTTCTTCAAAGAAAAGGGCCGCAACAGGTGACTCTACCGGCTACCTCTCACCATCTGTCACAAAAATAAAAACCCAATACCCTGTTGTAGGAAAAGACCAGGAAACCCAATAATAAAAACAGATATAGCCCCTTCAAGAATAAAAGAAGTATTTAATCACCAAGGAACAAAGGGGAAATAAAGGGGGGAAAGGTTTTTAGTTGGTGAGCTTGAAGCCACAAGGTATTTGGGGCCATTATAACATTCAATTTAGTTTAGAAAAGACTAAAAAAAAGGGAACTAAACAACAATTGTGCCTCTAATATTTCAACTTTTCCCCATTGGTGCCTCCCAAATGTGCTCAGGAATGTAATGCATCCTCCTAATTATGGTATACACAAAAAAAATTAATTAAAAATAACCCAATGAAAGGGGAAATACAGTGGACCCTGAGTTTCAGCCACCTCCCCAACTCAACAATTATGGGAAAAAGGCTTTTTAAAGGATTTTTGGGGGTGAAAATAACTAATTTACATTATTCCTTATGGGAACAAATTCTGCAAGGCACTTGAACAGCCTTCTGATCAATAATGGGGTAACTCTGGGTTCCACTGTATGAGCATAGCATGGCACAATACATGACAGTAAAAAATTAGTCGTTAAAGTTCAGTGAAATAAGTTCTGGCAAAATTTTAAATTGACAATCAATACAATAACTCAGATTCTAGATGCAAAGACTATTCCAGGTAACAAAACCCCAGTTTTTTAGTTTAATGTTTTTATTTTGCACCCCATACCCCTCCTATGGGTGGTAGCCAAAATATTGGGGAATAGGGGCCAGGGACTGGACTAAAAGGGGTTGATAGCTGACCGTTACACTGGGAATGAAATTTGCATGTTTCTATCTGGACGCAGTCGTAGTGAGTTTTGTATTTTCCCAGACATGAATTGTCACAACAAAAAAAAAAAAATGGTATTTTTATTTACAGCAAGCAAAGTCAGGGTATTTTTCCAGAATGGTTTGTAATACAGTGGCCCCCGGTTTTTGGGCATTCCAAACTCGAACATTTATGGTGTATTTACGAAGTGCTTTTTCAAGTGTAATTTTTGGGGGCTGAAAAACTAACCCACTTTACATTATTTCTTAAAAGAAATTGCCCGTAATGGCACTTTTAACATTTTGGGAAAAAATTTTCGCAAAAACCCGGGGGCCACTTTTCTACTATGAATAAAAAGCTGTGATTTTTTTAAAAATAACTGAGTGAGTTGTTTTTGAATTATAAATTTAATTGCATTCCCTTCTAATGATGCAAGGGTGACAATTGTCCATCTGGGAAAATTTTCATTTTGTTTGGTCCTTTTTGGTGGTGGTGATTTAACCCCAAAGATAGATACTTGTAACCCAACCAGCTGGGCAGAAATGACATCCAAGGTCTGCTTATTTTGGGGATGCACCATAGCCCTTGGGCTCCTCCTCAAAGAATGATGATAGTAATGAAGTTTAGATATTGTAGCATCAGTGCTTTTTGGGAAAAAAACAAGAAACAGTAAAGGGAAATTATAAAATACTTGGGGTAAATGATTTGACTAGTGTCTAGGAACTGCTCATTTTAGTTTGAGTTTAGTAAGATTGTTGCAATTTTTCTTTCATCTGGTAAATTTTTCTCTGGTAAGTTAATACCAAATATGAGGTACGATATAAATGTTACTTTTTCTAGTGCAGTGCCTATGTGTTCTTTTAAATTTTTAGAATTAGAGTTCCATCATTAAAAAGCTTTTTTTAAAATGTGTTGTTTGAACAGTAGTAAGTTCAATTGCATTTATATTTGTAGGATTGGGGACTTCAAAAAGGGCCCAAAGTGTATTTCCAAGAGTTTGCTCTCAATAAATGTCCTTATTTGGGGGATGTAGCAAAAATGTGGAATGTATATTGTGATCTTTTTTTTTCAAAACTATGTAACTATTCCAAAAAAGGGGAACAAGGCAGTGACAAGATGATAATGATTTCATTCGGGTCTTGGCAGGTTGAGGAAGAGGTTGCAGATGACATTGATCCAGTAATTGACATTATGAAAAATAATGTCGGTCCTCCTTCTCTGTTGCCTGCCATCGGGATTTAAGGAAGATTGCTAGAGAAGGAAATAAGGAATTTCGGCGTGAAAAGGGGGAAGAACAAAATTCTGGAAAGATTGTTTGTGTGTGTTGCTAAATAAAGGACAAACATTTATAATGAAGCCCCCCCCACGTAGCGACATATTTTTTACTGACGATTTGGGCCCGATGGGCTCCTGCATACCTAAATAATGTACAGTGGCCCCTGGCGGCACCCCCAAACTCAACAATTATGTAAGTGTATTTTCGTAAGTGCTTTTGTGTGTTTTTTTGGGGGTCTGAAATGACTAACCAATTTACATTTGTTCTTATGGGAAAAATTCATTGGGTAAAGGCACTCAAACAGCATTCTGAAAGAATTTTCAACGAAAACCGAGGGTCCACTGTATATTAGAGCTGATTTCCTTATTATGTTTATTACATTATACAGTACACTACTGTAAAAACTTTTTAAAAAAATTCCAGAAATGTTATAAATGGAAAAAGTGACATTAAAACAATATCAAAGATGGTTGACACAAACCCACTATCATTATAGTATCCCCTCACTTAGCGACAAATTCGTTTACTGACGGGTCTTAGGAATGGAACCCCATCGTTAAATGAGGAGGGGCTGTAATTGCAGATATTGATAATTATTACAGTGGACCCCAGAAATGGGCCCGGGTCTGATTATCTGCCGGCACATCATTTTTTTGGGACCAATTTTCCCGATTTTTGGGCTGTTTCCCCTTTTTGGGCCCGCGTATCAGACCTGCCGCTTGCATGCCCCCCTGCGCAGGCATCGGGGAACCAGTCTAGCTTTTTTTACCATTGGGGAAAATTTCCCCAGCACGCTCATTCAAACATTTCACAATAAATTTATTGTGTTTATTGCTTGTTTAGTGATTGTCATTGAAATAAGTCACCATGGGTCCAAAGAAGTTCCCCAGTGGCCCCCCTGTGGTAAAGAAAGGAGGGAAAAACCATTAACCCCAAAGGGGTAGTAGAAAAAATGAGGGGGATGGGGGGAGTTCCCAGGATATACAAAAAAAAAAAAATCTACTATCCCTTTTTTTCCTGGCAAAGAGAAAAGAACTAAAAAAGCTGATGTTGCAAAAGATGTTAACATTTTGGGGCCCAAAAAAAGAAAAAAACAGGGGGAAAGAGGTTGAGAAGTTGTTGGCTGTGTGGATTAACAAAAAAAAGATAGCAGGTGATAGGGGCCAGGGGGAAAAAATTTGTGGGGGCAAGGCAGTTGCACGCAGATCTTGTCAAGAAATGCCTGGAACCAGTGCTGATGTGAGTGATTTTAAGGCCAGCAAAGGCTGGTTTGACAGATTTAGGAAACGGGGTGGCATACACAGTGTTGAATTCATGGTGAGGCAGCCAGTTCAGACAAACTTGCTGCTAAAAATTTTGGGCTAATTTAAGGGGGGTTTTTAGACAGTAAAAAAAATTTTAACCCCAACAAGTGTTTGTGATGAAACGGGGCCTTTTTTGGGAAAAAAAAAGCCAAAGAGGACCTATATTCTAGGAGGAAAAGGCACTGCCAGGACAAAACCCATAAAAAAACAGGTTAACCTTTTATTGTGAATTTTCTAGTGGGGATTTTAAGTTTTTTTTTGGGGTATCATTGAAAATCCAGTTTTAAGAAACACAATGTCCCCAAGAGTAAAGGGGGTTTTTTTGGGAAAACTAACATTAAGGCATGGGCCCCCGGGAAATTTTCCGGGGAAAGGTTCAATGAAGTTTTTTCCCCAGTGTAAAAAAAACCCAGGAAAAGAAATTGGGAGAAGTGCCCCCCTGGTACTGGAAATGCCCTGCTCATCCTCACAACTTGGCAGACTTTTTTTTTTGATGAGGCCCCTTTTCACTGAAGTTCTTTTCCCCCCAACATCACCCCCATCCAGCCCATGGACCAGCAGGTCATTTCTAACTTCAAAAAAACACACAAAAGCAGTGTTTCAAAAAAGCTTTGAAAAAAACCTCTGACACTGAGTTGACCCTAAGAGAGTTCTGAGGAACCCCCTTTATATCCCCATTGCCCGTTTTTTGGTAAGGGGGTTTGGGGGGGACTGACTTCCCCGGGCTTTTTAAATTGCTTGAAACAAAAGGGGCCGATTTGCAAAGAGGGATTTTTTTAAAGGGGTTTTAGGCTGACCCCGACCCCTTTTTGACCCTGTGCCTGTTGTGGAAGGTATTGTGGCATTGGGCAAGTCCCTGGGGGAGGTGAGGGCGAGGATGTGGAAGAGTTGGGGGAGGACTACAGGGTAGAGCTACCCACTGAAGAGCTGCAAGAGCTTCATCTGGAACAGCATAAACCCCGAGTAGAGGAAATTGTTTCCCCAGGAGGAGGAAGATAGACTGGGGGGCCCTTTTCAGAGATTAAAATTTTTTTCAAAGTGGAATGATGTGCAAAGTTTTGTTGAAAAATACCCCCCCGAGAAATTTTTAAATAACCCATCTCTGCAACGGGTTTCCCCGGACAGAGCCATATTGCACTTCAGGAACATGTTATAGAGGCGCCAGAAAAGAGGTTTGGGGGTTATTTTGTGAGACAGGGGTCCGGGGCCGCTGGTCCTAGTGGCATTAAAAGACAAAGAAGGAAGAAAAACCCCGAGAGGGACTTGTTACCTGAAGCCCTTTTTTGGGGGGTTTCCCCCTTCCAAAACTAAGCCCTCCCTATCTTCCAGATGCCAGTAAGTTTCTTCAATAAAGGTAAGTAAATTTTTATTTTAAATGTAAATTTATTATGTGTTATATGTTTTGGTATGTAAAACTATAGTTAATTTTTTAAAAATGTATTTTTTAATATTTTTGGGTGTCTGGAACGGATTAATTTATTTTAAATTATTTTTATGGGAAATAATGGTTCAGATATCCATTCCGATTTTAGGCCTGGCTCCTGGAACGGATTACGGCCAATTTCCGGGGTCCACTGTATATACAATTTTCAAATGTGTCGTGTCGTGAAGCAACTAAAATGATGGGGGGAAAGGGGGCTGTATGCATTACTAAAGTTAAAAAAAACTTTTCGGCCACCCTGCTCTGGGAAAAGCCAGTTTGTTGAAAAAAAGACTTTCAAATGTATTTCACAACATTTGTTGCATTTTTTTCTTAGCTGATTAGTGAACAGGTAAAGCTTGCAATATAATTTATTAGAATTAAAACATTTGGCTTTGAAGTAGTAATGTAAATTTTGATCGTGGCTGATATTAATATTTTTTTTTTTTTCTTGACAAGTCGGCCGTCTCCACCGAGGCAGGGTGACCCAAAAGAAAAAAAAATCCCCAAAAAGAAAATACTTTCATCATTCAATACTTTCATCATCATTCAACACTTTCACCTCACTCATACATAATCACTGTCTTTGCAGAGGCGTTTAGATACGACAGCTGAGAATAAGTCCTCCCAACTGTCACTATCCCAGACCCCCTCCTCTAAAGTGCAGGCATTGTACTTCTCATTTCCAGGACTCAAGTCCAACTAAATCAATTAACTGGTTTCCTGAATCCCTTCACAAAATATTACCCTGCACACACTCCAACAGCGCATCAGGTCCCAAAACTATTAGTCTCCATTCACCCTATCTAACACGCTCACACATGCTTGCTGGAAGTCAAGCCCCTCGCCCACAAAAACCCCCTTTTACCCCCCTCCAACCTTTTTGAGGACGACCCCTACCCCGCCTTCCTTCCCTACAGATTTATACACTCTCCAAGTCATTCTACTTTGATTCATTCTTTTAAATGACCAAACCACCTCAACAACCCCTCTTCAGCCCTCTTGACAAATACTTTGTAACTCCACACCTCCCTAATTTCCCCACTCTGAATTTTCTGCATAATATTTACACCACACATTGCCCTTAGACAGGACATCTCCACTGCCTCCAGCCGCCTCCGCTGCAGCATTTGCAACCCATGCTTCACACCCATATAAGAGTGTTGGTACCACTATACTTCCATTCCCTTCTTTGCCTCCATGGATAACTTTTTGTCTCCACAGATACCTCAATGCACCATCACATTTTTCCTTCATCAATTCTATGGTTAACCTCATCCTTCATAAACCCATCCGCTGACACGTCAACTCCCAAATATCTGAAAACATTTACTTCTTCCATAATCCTCTCTCCAATGTAATATCCAATTTTTTTATTTAAATCGTTTGATACCCCCATCACCTTACTCTGATCTATGTGCAGTATGGGGGGAGGTAGAATGGCATGTGCAGTATGCAAAATATTAATATATGAGCACTAAAAAATTTTAAATCCTTTAAAAAATGTGCAGTAATAATAACCTGAAAGTAAATGTCAACAAGCAGTTGTGTTGATTAAGGACAAAATGGCAGATTGATAAAAAAGAAAATGAAAAGTATTGCCTTATATAATGAGGGTATACACTATGACAAGTTTGATGAATGAGACATGCACACTTTGGTATTTTCATTGCTGAAACATTAGCTGGTAGAACGCTATAACACTGCAACAGTAGTAGTGGAGGTGATGGTCATGGTTGTGGTGGTCTCATCCTCAGGCTTAGGGATTGCCCATATCAATGCTGAGGGATTGATCAACTCTGAACTACTATTACTACCACCGTCACAACCTACCACTGCTGCTGCTGTTCGTAGTGTCATATTTGTCATTAATTGCTGATGCCTTGAGGAATATTTCAGAATTAGCCTACTTTTAAAAGAGGATTTTGGGATTGGCTGTTTGGAGAGACATCTAAACTGTCATATCTGGGCACCTCTGCAAAAACAATGATTGTGTGAATGATGGTGAAAGTGTTTTTTTTGGGTCACCCTGTCTTGGTGGGAGACGGGTGGTGGGTTGGAAAAATTAGCCTACGTGATTAGTGTAGGGGTGAAGGTGTGGCTGTTTAATCTGTTATGGAGGGATATTTTACAAGGAGATAATATAGTGAACCCCAGATTACGTATGCTCCAAACTCGAAAATTTTTAAGTGTATTTTTGTAAGTGCTTTTTTAAGTACAGTGGTACCCCGACTTACGATATTAATCCGTCAGAAGGGCATATCTTAAGGCAAAACAATCATTACTCGAATCAATTTTCCCCATAAGAAATAATGGAAATAAATTTAATCGTCCAAGACTTCTAAAAGTAGTTAAATAAAATATTTTTTAGAACTTTTGACATTAAATAATCACAATTTAATGAAGAATACCTAAATACACATGTAAATATTGTCAATAACATGTCCTTACATTTATTGAAGAGTTGTTGATGTGGAGGAGGGGGAAGGTGGAGTAGTATGCTAGTGTTTGGAAGGGAATCCTTCCATTAACACTGCAGGTACCAAGTTCTTTTCTGGGTTCTTCCCTTTTTCTTTAATGCCACTAGGACCAGCTTGAGAGTCACTGGACCTCTTTCTAACAATAAATTTGTCCAGGGAGCTTTGTGTCTGGCGATTCTTTAACACATCCCTGAAATGACACACCACTGTCATTGTACAGGTTGCCAGCACGGCCTGCAACAGCATGGTTAGGTGATATTCATCCATAAAGCCTTGCACATCACTCC
>WNWK01033392.1:0-21188 GCA_009830355.1 Cherax destructor | reverse complement strand
TTGACGTGTTCAGGTGTTACCCAGTCTACAATATATCCTGGTTGGGATGTCATCCTTGTGAATGTAATCTCTTACTCTTAATTACAAGGTCATCCTGTGAATTGTGTGTTTGTGTTGATCACAGTCTGGTGGTAATCAGGTGAGACAGGGTTTCTGTGTCAGGTAAGTGGTCATTAGTACCATACATCTAGTGCTTGTTGAGTAACCACAGTCATGTTGATCGAGTCTGTCCCATGCACAACAAACATTCTGCAGTCCAACTCTCTCAGCCGAATGTCACATAAAACCCTGTAATGGATTCTAGTTTCAGCATATTGGATTTAGGAGTTGCTGCAGCAAAGAAGAGTAGTGTGAGGTAACGACGGTACCTGTTACCCCGATACCTGCGCCACATTGTGCTGCATGGGAAACGGGAAGCAATGAGGTTGGATACAAGTTGCAGGAGACGGCTGGACATGTTGCATATAATTACTATAATATTCACGTGAGCTAAAACAGCGGAGGTTGTACAGAAAAATGTTGATCAGAAGATGTGTGTTGTTGATGGATCAAGTGATAAAAAACCATGATAATATAATAAAATAACGTTTAATTCCACATTCCTGGAAACTCTACATGATATATATTCTTGTAGTAACAGTCATACAACGAATGGATGGTAATCAGATATGATCTAAGGAAAGGTTAGCTTCAGTGCCTTGGATCAAAAGTTTCCCACCTGCATCATGGTGCCCCTTCCTCTATGAAGGGACAATAAGGTATAAATATACTATATATGCATTTCAACAACTCGTTTCCAGAACTATTCACATTTTTTTTTCTGAAGTTTGATACACTCGTTTCACACCACATACAAGACTGCAACACTCCAAGACACTTGTTTCACACCACATACAAGACTGCAACACTCCAAGACACTTGTTTCACACCACATACAAGACTGCAACACTCCAAGACACTTGTTTCACACCACATACAAGACTGCAACACTCCAAGAGAAAGTGTGAACTTTCCTGGTCTTACTAGTGTAATATACTATGGAAGACACAAGATTATGGTACTTCAGTAACCATGGGCAGCTACACGAGTACCAAAACACTACTGCTATGCAGAGGGATAACAAAATATATATAATTAGAATGTTCAAAAATTCGCAAACGGGGTCTGGCTGTACTGGAAAAGTACTGTATACTTTGATGCAGAGCGCACAGGTTCGAATCCTGCTCTGGACTGAGAGATAATGTGTGTGTGTATATATGTATGTGTGTGTGTATATATCACTGAATGGGAGAGACTTGCTGCTCCAGCACCAAAACCTAGTGAAGAACTGGCCTACAAACAGTCAAGATGGGATGGCCCCATCACTGAAAAGATGCTTGCCAGCATGCTTAGGGCTGTAACATCACACAGGAGACTGCCCGTCTCCTAGCTGTGAGTGCACATCACTCTGGGGACTTCCTCCAAACAGTTCCCATTTCGGCAATGGGAACACGCCACGACCTTAAGGCCCTCCGTATTGCAGTGGCTCTGCGCCTTGCTGCCCAAATTCACACGGAATGGTGTGTATTTGTGGTGATGTCAAAGCCGACCAATATGGTCTACATGGTCTAAACTGTTCCAAAACCAAGGGCTGGCATGCAAGACTCAATGAAGTCAATGACATCATAAGAGAACCCTTGCTACAGCTGGATGCCCAGCCGAGAGAGGCCCCGATCATTAGCAGCCAACAATACCCACAACAAGCAAACCGCCCGCGGGATCACCATCTATCCTTGGAAGAATGGCAAGCTCTTAGCATGGGACTATACCATACCTGTGTTGACGCTGGCTGACACCTACATCCATCACAGTGTCGGGCGACAGGTAGGAGCTGCTGACCACAGGGAGGAGTACAAGATCGGCAAGTACAGGGACATAAGCCAACAGTATCAATTTGTCCCAGTGGGATCAGAGACCTTGGGATCATGGGGAAAAATGCAACACGTTTCCTCAAAAACTGGGTTCCAGACTCATCGACACCACCAGAGACCCAAGGGCAGCCACTTTCATGTTCCAGCACCTCAGCATGGCCATCCAGAGGGAAAATGCGTGCTGCATACTGGGCTCGCGTCCGGCTTCGGAGGAACTGGAGGAGATTCATAATCTTTGATATATTGTACCAATGTATTCATGTTCATTATTATTATTATCATCAAATAGAAGTGCTAAACCACAGGGGTTATACTGCGCTGCAGGTTATTGCAGGATGCAGGGAGAATGGGTTGTAAGAGGGAGATGGATGATTAGTAGGGTATGGAGTGCAGCAGGACAGTGGATAGTGCAGGGATAGAGGGTAGCAAGAGATCAAGGTAGAAGGGACTGAGGGAGGTGCTAGAGGTATAATCTTCAGAGTTTGTGTAGTAAGTCAGTTTCTGTCAAAAAGTCAACGAGAGAGTCATGATTAAAGGAGGGTCCATCTGTAAGAAGGGAAGGTAAAGAAAGGGCCGCAGAGCGAAGACGCCGTTGGAGGTAAATTCTGCGTGCTCATTGATAGAGTGGACAGTCCAACAGAATATGTCGAACAGACACTGGAAGGAACCTCATGAAAGGCAGTAAGTTGTGCGTAAAGGTCCCATTTCGCCCGGTCAAATTGCCAGCGTGGGCAACGAGGAGGTGGAGAATACGAAGGGGACCTAAGGATGATTGGAAAATGATAGCTATCATGTAAGTCCGGGAGGACAGACCAGGTGAAGTCAAGGACAGTTGATGAAGAGCAGATGGAAAGATTGATGCAGGAGAAAGAATGAGTTCGGGGATCAAAATGGGTAGGAGTACCCGTATTTAAAACATGGAGGGGAAGAGAAGCAAGAAATGCCTCCAACTGAATGCCACGGGAGTCACAGTGCGACCCTCCCCAGAGAAAATGGTGTGCGTTAAAATCGCCAAGTAATAGAAGGGGTGGCGGCAAGGAAGAAACGAGAAAATCAACATCTGGGATAGACAATGCTCGTGAAGGGGAGAGATATAAAGAACAGTGTGTATACCACTTATTCAAGTGGATACGGGCTGCGGTGTAATGTAGAGAAGAATGAACATAGAGCTGACGGTATGGATAACCAGTGCGTATAAGAGCACTTTCGTTAAAAGTTCCATAGGAAAAGGGATCCGATGAATATAACAAATCAGCCTGAAAAGGGCCGGATAACAGAGGATTGCAATTTGGGTTCTTGCAAACAGACACCAACAGGGAAAAACTGGGAGAGCAACACCTGAAGCTCACCCCGGTTACCCCTGAGACCTCGGATATTCCACTGCAAATAAGCCATGATTTATGGAGAGAAAGATAGAAGTCGAAGTTAGAGGTATCTATGGACTAGGGTTAGAAAAGTCTACATGTGGAGGCAGCGTAAGACTCGTAATCAGAGAAGGAGTGGGACGCTGTGAAGGAAGGAGGGGTGTAGATGAAGAGAGGAGGAGGAACCGAAGGTGGAGCGGTGTCCATCAACGTTCCAGACTTTGCAATAAATTCTGTGATAGCTTCCAGATTTTCGGAAGACAAAGATGCAGAATGTGGGACGACATTAGAAATGGAAGGAGAGTGAGTAACCATCGGGGAGACTATAGACTGTACTAAAGTAGAGGGTGAGGAGATGGAAGAGGAAACTGTCGAAGGAACTTGAGAGGGGACAGGGGATAAAGATATTGTATGAGGAGGAGGAGGATGAACCTCCACACACGTTACAGAACTAATCGGAGGTGAAGAACCCGGTAATAGGAATTTTTTGCCGGACTTATGAGAAGGAGGGGGGCGCTGAGACTTAGGTGGGGGATGAGAGCATGTAGACATAGAACTGTGCGAGTGAGTAGAGGAAGGAGAGTGGACAGTATGGGATACCGAGGTAGGGACCTCGGAGCCAAGAACAGCAAAAGGATTCGAGACAGGGGTGACGGAGGATGTTGTAACCACAGAGGAAGTCGAGGAAGTTGGGACCCCAGAAGTGGGGAGACGTTTAGCAATGCGAGAATAGGAAATACGGGGAAGTCTCCCTTGAAGGCGTAGATGAGAGACGGCCATAGCATATGAGAAGCCTTCCGCCTCTGAGACAATGGATTTCCCGCTCATTCAGGTAAACCTGACAACGGCGAGAGTACGATGGATGTGCCTCATGACAGTTAAGGCAAGAGGGAGGTAAAGTACAAGAAGGACTGGCATGGTCGTCGGCACCACAGACTGGGCATTCGGCCATGGACCTGCAATATTTCGCTGGATGACCAAAACGCCAGCAGTTTCTACACTGTTGTGGTGTAGGGGTCACCTTTCGAACTTGTAAACGTTGACCTGCAATGTAGACTGAAGGTGGCAGTTCACGGCAGTCAAACGTTAAACGAGCTATATTGCAAGGATAACGTCTTCGCTTATTGGCAGGGAGGACAAAAGTGTCAACCTTAAGGATAGGGAGTTCTTGGAGCTCAAGCTGCTCCAAAATGTCATCACCACATGTCTGGAAATTCCGTTGGACAATGGTGTGGGGTAAAATGACAGTACCACTACAAGAATTAAGAGAATGATGCTTGTCAATAGTGATAGGAATAGTATCTATGGTCGTAAGAAGAGAAAGATCGCGAGCTTGGCCAGCATTCTGGACCGTGATGATGAGAGTGCCACTCTTGAGAGCGTGAAATGAGATATCTTTACCTACATGGCATAGGAGAGCTTTACCAAGTGTTTAAGGGGAGTGAGTGACGTGCTGGTCGTTTCTGAGATGAACGAGAAGGAAGTGTCGAATCATCATGTAAGGGTCTTGGTCGTTTGGATGTGGGACCGAGGGCGGTCTGATGGGTGGCGGGCGAGCAATCCGAAAATTGCCGGACCATCGAGGGAGAAGCCGGAATCAAGGTCAGAGAAGAACGAAGGTCAGATATGTCAAAAGGGCCAGTTGGAATCCCGGTACCTGAAGCAGGTGACGAACCAGCACCAGCAAGAGGTGCCAGCAAGAGAAGAAAAAAAATAAAAAAAAGAAATAAAAAAAAGGGGTAACGTGGAGGAATAGCTCTTAGGAGGAATGAAAGGGGCGTAAATCACCCTCCGCTCCCAAGAGGACCTCAACACCGCAAGTAGGGCAGATGCTGCATGGAACCCGTGCCATACCTTACCCTTCACGCCAGTAAACTAGCGATCCGGGATAGCAACCTCACATCCACCGAGCCACCTCGGTGGACAAAAGAGAGGGCGGCCGGATATCTGCCACAAAGCATACTGCCTTCGGCCACCACCCCTGGAATCCGAAAGGTGGCCTCCAGAGATACACCCATTGCCCGAAAGATACCCAAAGCCACCCCCCGAGAGACCGGAGAGGGAGGGGCATCCCCGGGCGATCCAGATTCCACGGCAAACTAGCCAAGAACCTCAACGGAAAGGGAAGACCACGGTACCCTTCCCCCTACCTAGGAATTAGAATGCCTGTGGAGGGAAGCTCCCAGGAGAAAAATGGGAAGGAAATAAGGGAGGGATGAGGAGGAGGTGGAGGAAAGGGAAAAGGGAGGATGGGGAAGATGGGAAAGGGAAGGGGGGATTGGGGGGTAATTAGGTTCGGTCTGAGGAAGACCAAGAGGTCCAATTCCTCAGACTGATAGCCTCTTTACCACGACAAGGAGCCCCCCTTAAAGAGGCATTCTCATGGGAGAACCAAGAAACATACTACACATCTTCACATCTTTCGGTGATTCTTCTCAGACGGTTTCACAATGAAGGTCAGCTTGGAGTTTGGACTTTAGCTGCTTAGACGTATAATGTTATAAAGCTAATCACCAATTTAGAGAGGAAAACATTAGATTTTGTCTAAAATTTCCTTTATAAATTGTAGGTTAGTTTTAAATTGCTTCAGCAACAATATTACAAATTATTCTGCATTAAAGTTTATTCAGTAAATTCTATTTAACATGATTACATAGTAACCTGATTTTTATATATTAAATCTTTTTAATTCTTCGAAAACCCAAGATGATTTTTATAATTTTTACATTATGTATATCAACTTCACAGTCACCTGGAATGTTTCCTCGTGTAAACACAAACTCCTCTAATCTGGACTCGATCATTTTTGTAAAATATCCGGTTTTAAAGATGAATAAGTAATAAAGAGGCATTTTCATCGTATTCTGCAACATACAGGACACATTATTACAGTTCTGTAGAATCCCCATTAATATCATAAATTATAGGTAACACCTTTTATATTGTTTTCAAAACTGATATCGACACATGAACAGGAAATTTAAAGGAGTAACACGTTCAGTTTCCGGCGTGGTTGTCTTGGTCAGCGAGCATGTCTGGCTCCGGCGTGGTTGTCTTGGTCAGCGAGCATGTCTGGCTCCGGCGTGGTTGTCTTGGTCAGCGAGCATGTCTGGCTCCGGCGTGGTTGTCTTGGTCAGTGAGCATGTCTGGCTCCGGCGTGGTTGTCTTGGTCAGTGAGCATGTCTGGCTCCGGCGTGGTTGTCTTGGTCAGCGAGCATGTCTGGCTCCGGCGTGGTTGTCTTGGTCAACGAGCATGTCTGGCTCCGGCGTGGTTGTCTTGGTCAGCGAGCATGTCTGGCTCCGGCGTGGTTGTCTTGGTCAGTGAGCATGTCTGGCTCCGGCGTGGTTGTCTTGGTCAACGAGCATGTCTGGCTCCGGCGTGGTTGTCTTGGTCAACGAGCATGTCTGGCTCCGGCGTGGTTGTCTTGGTCAGCGAGCATGTCTGGCTCCGGCGTGGTTGTCTTGGTCAGTGAGCATGTCTGGCTCCGGCGTGGTTGTCTTGGTCAGCGAGCATGTCTGGCTCCGGCGTGGTTGTCTTGGTCAACGAGCATGTCTGGCTCCGGCGTGGTTGTCTTGGTCAGCGAGCATGTCTGGCTCCGGCGTGGTT
Organism: Cherax destructor; assembly: GCA_009830355.1. Taxonomy (NCBI): domain Eukaryota; kingdom Metazoa; phylum Arthropoda; class Malacostraca; order Decapoda; family Parastacidae; genus Cherax; species Cherax destructor. The sequence goes on along the minus strand of WNWK01033392.1, from coordinate 14,307 downwards.
GTCTTGGTCAGCGAGCATGTCTGGCTCCGGCGTGGTTGTCTTGGTCAGTGAGCATGTCTGGCTCCAGGCAGACAAAATGATCAGTGTTAGTTGGGGTGTAACACAACAGAGGATCTGTGCTCTGACGTTTAAATTCCTCCAGGTCTCTTGCGCTGCACAATGGAGTTGGAATCTATAAAAAGAAAAAAAAGAAATTATACGAGGAATTTTGTTTATGTACATATACATAGGCACATTTATGTAGTAAGGCTGCACTGTTTATTATTCCAACATGTTAGGTACGTACAATTAGGTAGCTGTTTTCTAGATCAAAACTTCTCTTCCTCTAAGCTTTCACATCCTCCCACTAATCATTTCTTAAAAGGGTTCCTTCACATCTTTCCATTTACCATTCATACACTATTTCCATTTATATGATCGCACTTTTCTCTCTCAGTTGACAGTGGTAGAGGACGGACTGAGATTGTCATAACTTTCTTCTTGAGCGGGGCTTTAGTTGAACTGCTGTCTGGCCAATCTAGTTTGTTCCATTTTTCTAAATGACCAAATTATCTCGACACCGCTGATTATTTAATTATGCGTTTCATACCACTATTTGGTCGTCTAATTTCTAGACTGGTAATCTCAGTATATTTACACACACATTTATCCTCAAGTATCACATCTCCACTGCCCACAGACTTCCCCCTCGCTGCAACAACTTGCCTCACACCCAAAGGTGTTGACAGCTATAATTTCCTACATTACATTTTTTGATCCACTGAAAATAATTTTCATTTCCACAAACACTTTCCTCAAATTTATCCTTATAGCTCGTCTATTCTAAGATTCACATCGTCTTTCATACATCCATCTACCAACACATTCACTTCTTTCATACATCTATGGTAGAGGAGTTTGGGAGGGTTTGAAAGTGAAGTTGAAAATGGACACATAAGAGGAAGGTCATGAAAGTAAAAGGAAGGGGGCGATTACGGTGCCCCGTGGCCTGATCGCTAAAGCTCTCGCATCACACGGCGAGGGTCTGCGTTCGATTCCCAGCTCTGGTAGAAACATTGGGCGTGTTTCTTTACACCGGTTGTCTATGTTCACCCATCAGTAAAATGGGTACCTGGGAGTTAATCGACTGGTGTGGGTCGCATCCTGGGACAAGGACCTAATTTGCCCGAAATGCTCTGCATAACAAGGGACTTTCTATATAGTAGTATGTCATTGATGTCAGCTAGGCCTATATACCTTGTACATGTACTTGTAGTAAATAAAGATATTATTATTATTATATCAGTACAATATATCACTGTTTAAATTTTACTGGGATTATGCCGAGATAAATTTATAGTACAAAGTGAAAAACTAATGAATGAATTAATCAAAATTAAATTACCTCTTTTGTTTTGTTGAATTCCCTAAAATCCACAACATAGTTATCTGAAGCCTTGTCAAAATGTACTAGATTTTCAAATCTGTGACCCCATAGAATATCAGAGGGTTGATAGGAGTACCGCGCCTGCATAGTGTTGCCTGTAGATTCTGTTGTGCCCTCTAGGTAAACTACAAGTTCAAACCTGAAAGGAAAAGCATAATATTTAATATATTTAGGAGGTTGGATGGTTGGTCTGCTATTAGAGGAAGGACAGAGCCTGCAATGTTGCTTGTTCCCAGTGGCTGCTTCAGCGCCTCATGAAATACCAACTGTAAAACTCATTTTTTTTTCATTTATATGGACATACTCATGGATGGCTCCTCGTGGCTGCTTTCGTGACTGAGAAAATTGTGCCCCTGTGGTCATTTATCCTATTAATGGCTAAGCCCAACAATTGTAACCTGCCAGTCCATTCCTAAATGTAGTATTGTGCAGTATATATACACAGGAGTATCTGTGAAAATACAGATATACATCTCTTAGTGTATGTACCACCATTGTGTACCCTCTTGAGAACAAGAGGGTACACAAAATAGAGAAAGAATGGTAGATGACAGAAATGGATTCAAGTACCGGAAAATTTGAAACGGCCAGCAGTAACAGCCTGGTTGATCAGGCTCTGGTCCAACATGAGGCCTGGTCACAGACCGGGCCGCGGGGGCGTTGACCCCTGGAATTCTCTCCAGGTAAACTCCAGGTATGTATAGCAAATAAAATTTGACAGGACACGATTCACTAAGACACAAATAGGCGACTAACACAGACCATCATGAGACCCTCATACAGGTGGGAGAAAACTTTAATAACTAAGTTTGCTCACCTTTCATTCATAAGATCCACAGCGGACATATTAAAGAAAGGTGAATTTTCATCAATAATGTGAACAATAGTCATGGGCCATATGAAGAAGAGATTCTCCGAGCCATCATCATTGCCGACTTTGACATCATAGTGGTGGTATGGGATCTCTTCTCCCTCTTCTGTTCTTCTTTTACGTAAAACCTGGGGAAAAAAAATATAATTTTAAGGTTTCTGGAAATAACGATAAAAATTCAACGACAAGATGGTGTCAGTGCCGCACCTGTCGTAGTTCAGCTTGTATGGAGATCTCAATTACATAAACAAATGAAAGAGGATAGGGGAAAGTCTATACTGGTAAAGGGCTCTTGATCCTAAGAAACTGGAGCTATCCTCTTATTTTGCAGGCGCTTCATGACTTGCTTCCCAATGAATATTAAAATCAATACTACTACTTATAATGACAAGAATAATAGTAATAAACTGTACATGTGGACGGGGGCTATTTATTTAGACAAGAAAACTTTATTAAGAGCATAATTAGCAACACTAACTTGCGCTTTAACACTGGCACCGATGATGAAAGACTTCCTCATGTCTCCCACACGGAACATGAGACAGAGTTTACCGTCACGGAGACAGATACAAGCATTGCGGGAGAACAAGATGGTGTTGGTCCGCTGTTTGGGACGTGTCAGCTTGGCAAATACAACACCCACCATGAACGCTTGTAATATGACACCTGTGATGCTTTGAATACACATTAAAAATACTGCCTCTGGACACTCCTCTGTGGCGTATCTGTAAAAGAACAAACTTGCATTAATTAACGTACATTATATTAAAGCAAATTATCTATTATAGCAATCTGAAATAATTTTACTGTTTTTTTTTGTATCAAATACAGAAGTTACAATACATCTCTATGGTGTGACATTGTATAAATTTCACTTCAATACAATAATGTCCAGGACAATTCTTTGGGATAAGATAGTGTGTGAATCTGAATTTTAATATATTCGAGTTAGCTACAAAAATACTTGGGAAGAATATGTCACTGACCAGCACCAAGCAGCAGCATATACACTGCACACTCACTATTACAGCAGCATATACACTGCACACTCACTATTACAGCAGCATATACACTGCACACTCACTATTACAGCAGCATATACACTGCACACTCACTATTACAGCAGCATATACACTGCACACTCACTATTACAACATCATATACACTGCACACTCACTATTACAGCAGCATATACACTGCACACTCACTATTACAACATTATATACACTGCACACTCACTATTACAGCAGCATATACACTGCACACTCACTATTACAACATTATATACACTGCACACTCACTATTACAGCAGCATATACACTGCACACTCACTATTACAGCAGCATATACACTGCACACTCACTATTACAGCAGCATATACACTGCACACTCACTATTACAGCAGCATATACACTGCACACTCACTATTACAACAGCATATACACTGCACACTCACTATTACAGCAGCATATACACTGCACACTCACTATTACAGCAGCATATACATTGCGCACTCACTATTACAGCAGCATATACATTGCACACTCACTATTACAGCAGCATATACATTGCACACTCACTATTACAGCAGCATATACATTGCACACTCACTATTACAGCAGCATATACATTGCACACTCACTATTACAGCAGCATATACATTGCACACTCACTATTACAGCAGCATATACATTGCACACTCACTATTACAGCAGCATATACATTGCACACTCACTATTAAGCAGCATATACATTGCACACTCACTATTACAGCAGCATATACATTGCACACTCACTATTACAGCAGCATATACATTGCACACTCACTATTACAGCAGCATATACATTGCACACTCACTATTACAGCAGCATATACACTGCACACTCACTATTACAATCTTTTAATTAAAATTTTTAGCGAAAGTCGATGGACCTTAAAATCAATATCTACCCAAAATGAACTTTAAATACAAATTAAGACTACTGTATTTAGCATTTAATTACTAAGTTATTAAATTCTATAGTGAAAAACTAGAAACGAAAAAAAATATTAATTAAAAAGACACCATTTACAAGAAATTATACCTTACCTGTAACCATAGCCTATTGTATGCTGAGTTTCAATTGAGAAGAGGAAGCTGCCCGTAAAACTCTGGACGTTTTGTACACAAGGTGTGTGATTTTGTGTCTCTTGGTCGTCCCCGTGTACTTTGATGATCATGTACCAGATGAAGGCAAACGTTAGCCAACTGAAATAGGGGGATACAGACTCAGTAGAATTTCAACAAACTATACAAGAGGCAATAAAGCTATAAGGCTCTGATATAACTTATGAATGCACACCAACAATGTATTGGATTACAAATGCAATTAAAAATTCTTCCAGGGCCTACCCTGGACGGGCCCTGCACAGGACGGGCCCAGTACAGGACTCTCCTTTAAAAGTGTCTGCCCCCACTGGTTTAATACACAATACCTCCACTCACCTGATGATAAAGCCAAGAAAAAAGACTATGAGAGTCCAGCGCCACTGCACATCTACGAGGGTTGTGTAAAGATCCTGAAGGTAGCGAGAACGACGCTTCTTCAGGTTCGCATAAGTCATGTTACAATCGCCATTTTTCCTGATGATGTCTTGCCGCGTCCCCGAACTCATAAGCCCTAAAATACAACAAACATATGAATACATAATAAATACTAGATGGTGTCTAAAATATGCAATGATTATAGATGAAAATGAAATAGGAAAGAATTATGGGATCTGCATGTGTTGGGAGGTCATTCAGCTCTGTCCAATATAAACTCCCCACACAGACACTATACAGCTGAAATATAAAAAAAAATCAATAAAAACCATGCATAATCAATAAAACACAATATTCTCCAAAACATTAAAAGCCTGTGTGTCCACTCTTGCCTAAAAACTAAATGGTCATTCCGGAGACTACTTAAATAATCGAAAATACTGTGTACTCTACACAGTAAGGTCTAGGGAGGCCCTAAGTACTTTGCTGCACCGAAGATACAAAACCGTATATTCGTAAAAAAAAAAATGGAGGCTTTCCCTTCTATTTTTGAATCACAAAAGGCAGGGAAAAAATAGATTTGGGGGAGAACAAATTTCGGTTCCCCAATTTATTGATAAAGTTCAAGGAAAATTTCTGCTACGGAAAATTATATTTCTTCTTGCCCGAGTTTTCCCATAGGTTAAAAACTAAGTTAAATATATTTTAATAAAAAATACATATTTCACAGTAGCTTAATATTAAAAAATGATAAAGGTCGTTAAGCAGTCTCTCTTCACCTATACCTGGAGGCTACCTGGAGGCTACCTGGAGTCTACCTAGAGGCTACCTGGAGGCTACCTGGAGTCTACCTGGAGGCTACCTGGAGGCTACCTGGAGTCTACCTGGAGTCTACCTGGAGTCTACCTGGAGGCTACCTGGAGGCTACCTGGAGTCTACCTAGAGGCTACCTGGAGTCTACCTGGAGGCTACCTGGAGTCTACCTGGAGGCTACCTGGAGTCTACCTGGAGTCTACCTAGAGGCTACCTAGAGGCTACCTGGAGTCTACCTAAAGGCTACCTGGAGGCTACCTGGAGTCTACCTGGAGTCTACCTGGAGTCTACCTGGAGGCTACCTGGAGTCTACCTGGAGTCTACCTGGAGGCTACCTGGAGGCTACCTGGAGGCTACCTGGAGTCTACCTGGAGTCTACCTGGAGGCTACCTGGAGGCTACCTGGAGGCTACCTGGAGTCTACCTGGAGGCTACCTAGAGGCTACCTGGAGGCTACCTAGAGTCTACCTAGAGGCTACCTGGAGGCTACCTGGAGGCTACCTGGAGGCTACCTGGAGGCTACCAGAGGCTACCTGGAGTCTACCTGGAGTCTACCTGGAGGCTACCTGGAGGCTACCTGGAGGCTACCTGGAGTCTACCTGGAGGCTACCTGGAGGCTACCTGGAGGCTACCTGGAGTCTACCTGGAGGCTACCTAGAGGCTACCTGGAGGCTACCTAGAGTCTACCTAGAGGCTACCTGGAGGCTACTTGGAGGCTACCTGGAGGCTACCTGGAGGCTACCTGGAGGCTACCTGGAGGCTACCTGGAGGCTACATGGAGGCTACCTGGAGTCTACCTAGAGGCTACCTGGAGTCTACCTAGAGGCTACCTGGAGTCTACCTAGAGGCTACCTGGAGTCTACCTAGAGGCTACCTGGAGGTTATTCCGGGGGTCAACGCCCCCGCGGACCGGTCTACGACCAGGCCTCTCGGTGGATAAGAGCATGATCAACCAGGCTGTTACTGCTGGCCGCACGCAGTCCAACGTATGAACCACAGCCCGGCTGATCCGGCACCGACTTTAGGTATCTGTCCAGCTCCCTCTTGAAGACAACCAGAATTTCTTGTAAGCCCTTAGGAGTTTCACAAAACTTTAACTGCGCCTACTGTACCAACACTGGCTTCATCCCTAATACACATAAATAACCCACACATAGGAGAGAGGATATAAAAAGAGCTTACGTCGCCGGGTTGTGTGTGTATTGTTCCAGTCACGGTATTGTGCCTTTTTTGTTCTCTATCCTTAATACTGTTACTTATCACTAATAATCATAAGTAAAACTGGAGTTCACTTTTGTCGTTGATTCAGAGAACCAACGACAATTTTTGTTAACACTAATGTATAAGCGCATTACTACCTCCTTCCTGAAGACACAACAAGTGTACTACCACCTTCCTGAAGACACAACAATTGTACTACCACCTTCCTGAAGACACAACAAGTGTACTACCACCTTCCTGAAGACACAACAAGTGTACTACCTCCTTCCTGAAGACACAACAAGTGTACTACCTCCTTCCTGAAGACACAGCAAGTGTACTACCTCCTTCCTGAAGACACAACAATTGTACTACCACCTTCCTGAAGACACAACAATTGTACTACCACCTTCCTGAAGACACAACAAGTGTACTACCACCTTCCTGAAGACACAACAAGTGTACTACCTCCTTCCTGAAGACACAGCAAGTGTACTACCTCCTTCCTGAAGACACAGCAAGTGTACTACCTCCTTCCTGAAGACACAGCAAGTGTACTACCTCCTTCCTGAAGACACAGCAAGTGTACTACCTCCTTCCTGAAGACACAGCAAGTGTACTACCTCCTTCCTGAAGACACAGCAAGTGTACTACCTCCTTCCTGAAGACACAGCAAGTGTACTACCTCCTTCCTGAAGACACAGCAAGTGTACTACCTCCTTCCTGAAGACACACCAAGTGTACTACCTCCTTCCTGAAGACACAGACAAGTGTACTACCTCCTTCCTGAAGACACAGCAAGTGTACTACCTCCTTCCTGAAGACACAGCAAGTGTACTACCTCCTTCCTGAAGACACAACAAGTGTACTACCTCCTTCCTGAAGACACAGCAAGTGTACTACCTCCTTCCTGAAGACACAGCAAGTGTACTACCTCCTTCCTGAAGACAAAAGCAAGTGTACTACCCCTTCCTAAATGGCAAGATAGATGTTTGGGACGCCCCTTTTCTTTCTAATGCCGAACTATTTTTTTAAAAATAAATGTATCTTTACCCTAATTTGTAAGATAACTGGGAACATAGGGGAGAACAAAAAAAGCTGTTTCCCTGTCATATTCCCCTCACAGAGGGGGGATTTCATCCGTGTGATTGAATTTTTTTAGCCTTACCTAGGGGACGAGTAGGGCAATTAAGATATAAGTCCGTATCCCAGAAAAATAAAAACTGTAAGGAAGGAAAGCTTTTTTAAACAGAATTGGAAAACATTTAAAAAAACCCATCAGGATGGTCTATCCCATAAAAGGAGAAATAAATTTTTTGATCACTTAATACATGTTATTTATGTACAACTTTGTTATATCTATGTTTTATTTTCCTACAGAAATATCTATCATCCTCGTCGCCCGCCCTTACACCCACCTGTCCTTTTGTATATTTTTACCTGACCGGAGCACTGAGGTATAACGCCCCTGGTGAGCAAACGTACCTAAAAAAAGAACAGAATGTTCTGTGCCCTTTTCCGGGGGACAAAGAATTTAAAAAAATGTGGTTTACTCAGTGTAGGCCACAAGTCACACAAGACCTTCACCTGCATGGAACCTTCCCCCCCCCGCCCCCTTCAACAAATAAATGTTTTTAAATGTCAAATATTTTTTAAAAAAATTTGCCCTAGTGGAAAAGGAGAGATTCAGAAATTTTTGGGTGTTCATATGTGGGGGGGGCTGCTAATGAAGTAGGTTATCCCCACAAGGTGGACCATACATTTAACAGGGGACGGTAGAAGATATTTTGGGAACGAAAATTGGGGCCCGAAACTTTGGGAGGTTACTCAACATTGAAAGGGGAGAAGCATTCAGCAAGTGTTGACTACCCCCCTGGATAGTGTTGGGGAACTTCCCCCCTTTTCGAACCCCGGACGTCCACAGGCACTTCGAACACCTTCCTCTTTAGGCCACAAAAATTCGGTGGGGGACAATTTGAAGTCTTAGTCACCAAAGGACTGGCAGACGGAACCCCGCTACCTGACCAAGGAGTGTTTATCCTCCGCCGCCCACAACACAAAAATAAGAAATACCTACAAGTCTCCTGCACATCATGGAAATCACCAAGGTCCGAGATCTGGCCGAGCTTCAGAGTCGCCTTTAGCCCCCACCACAGAGGATCCCCCAGACCCCCAAGAGGAGGGAAAAGATTATCATGTGTCAGGAAGAACAGAACTAGAAGAGAGGTCACTCCTGAGAGGGGTTCATGCCCAGGAGGAATGGGTGAATTAGTCCAAATAAAGGGAAAAAAGAGCATAACAGTGTAAAAACCCAACCTGGAGGGTTTACTTCAAAACTACTCAGATGGCATAACCTGCAGGCAGGGAGAGAAACCCGATTGGCAACTGTGCCAGTAGTACAGAGGCATAAAAAAACCCTGGAATCCCGAAACCACCCACTCCAAAAAATTTTGTCTCCCGTAAATATAGTACTAAAGGCCTAATACCCCGACAGCTCCATTACAAAATAATACACTGAGTGGAGATGTGTGTGGACTTCTAGGTAACGTTGTGAGCGAAATTTCCAAATCCTCTTGTTTCGCAGCCGGCATTTGGGTGAGATGCAGCCGTGACACTGCACAGTGCCCCCCGTCATCATCCACAACCTCAAGTGACCCCAGTCATCCCCACAATCCCCCCGCCCCAAAACCTTCCCCAGTCATCCACAACCTAAAAGGCCCCCCTCATCATCCAAATCTGTGCCCCCCCCAGTCATCATCCACAACCTCGGCCCCCCAGTCATCCCACAACCTAAAAGCAGATGGATAACCAGGTCCTCGGGGATGAAGCAATTTTTCTTTCTCTCAGAAAAACTCCATTATAAAAGATTTTTGTGGGAGGGCGGGTTAGAGTTAGAAAATTTTTTTTGCCAACCGCGCCCCAACTTGGCATGAAATATTTCCACGGGCCCGCCCCTGTGGATGTCTTCAACGCTTCCCCTTTCCTATGGTTCCAGATATGTATCCACCCTCATGTCTGTTTTAGAAAAATTAAGGCATCCTGTCAATGTTAAAAACTGAACACCTAAAAATTAAGTCTCCATGTCTTCTACATTCGTATATATAATAGTTGTCTGTATTAGATTAAAAAGGATCCAAAAAATTTTTTCCGATAACACAAAAAGGCCTTTAAAAGTTCAAGTACGAGAATTGGGGCAGGTTGATGTGATACGAAAAAATTGAGCTGCAGTTTAATGTGAAAAACGTAAGGTTCTAATTGGAAAAAGTAAAATAACTATGGCAAATAAAAACAAATTAAAATCTTAATCAAACTGAATGCAAAAAAGGGTTTATAAACCCTTTTAGCTTTTAGATTATCTTTTAAATTCTGATCTTATTCTTACAGAATGGTCATAAATTTTTTGAAAAAAACAGAGGAGAATAACGAAGTTGATCCTGTAACACAAATCTTTCTTGAAGACAGCAAAGGCACGAACTGGCACCTTTGGGGGGGGATAGGGAAATTAAATGGAAAACCGAATAAAGAGGAAAAAAAATAATGTTGAAAATATCCAACGAAACAAACACTGAGCAATGGATTCAATTTGGGACAAATTTAGATTTAAAGGTTATAGGAAAGCTTTGGGTTTGACAAGAGAATTATGACTGAGGGGACAACCCCGAATACATGTAACGTCAATAAAGGGAGAATTTCCAGCTGAATACAGAAGCATAAGGATTTTGAACATACCATTGGGGGAACCCCAAAAGATCGGATATAGAGAGAGGAGGAGATGGTACAGAAGAAAAGGGTTACTGAATTGTAAAAAAACAAAAATATGTTGCAACAGAGGAGGGGCCAACCAGAGATCACAAATTAGAGCAAAACTTAAGATGTCATACCTGACAGAAGAAGTACAAAGGGAAAAAAGAGCCATACAGGATATTGCAAGAAACCCAAAATATTTCTTTTCCCTATGAAAAACCCAAGCTAAGAACTACCTGTAAAATTTGGGACCATTATTGAAGGAGATTCGTATACTGACGATGAACAGGAAATGAGTGAAACCTAAAGGAACAGTATGGTCATGTTCAGCAACCCACAAATGACAGAAAGGAAAAACAGAAATTTTTTTTCCTCCAAAAAGGGCCCGCAGACCCCCTAACCGACATTAGTAAAATCCCATAGTTTTGGAAAGAAATGGACAACATGCCCACTACCAGCACCTGGCCCGATCGAATGCTTTTTTTTAAAGGGGAAAACCCTTAGCAAAAACCCTTATATTCTGTGGAGAAAGAGCTTAGATTAGGTAAAATTTCCGGAGGCCTTAAAGAGTGCAGACATAGTCCTTTGCATAAGGGAGGTAGTAGAGCACTAGCAAAAAACAGACGTAGCCCTAACTTTCAATCATAAAAATCTTTGAAAGAGTGATTGGCAGATTACAAATTTGGCCCGAAAACCCAAAAACCCCAAACCCGATGGCTTGGGGGGAATATGCCTGTCAAGCTGCTGAACCATTATGACAGAATTAGGAGGTTGGGGACGACCAAAACCAAGTGATTTACACAGATTTTGCAAAGGGTTTGACAAATGCGATCATGGAGGATACCCAAAATGGGGGAAGGTTAGGGCGGGGGAGTTTTTTGAGTTCCCAAAAAGAACAAAAAAGGTAGTGAAAGGTAAGATCCAGCATCAGCGAGGAAAAGCCAGTCCCCCGTACTGTCCTGGCATCTGCTGTTTCTCATCCCCAAACAGACATACATAAAAAACCCCGCACACTTTTTTTATCATCATTTTCAGATGACACTAAAATAACATGAAAGTCACTACGGTAAGAACTGAAAATTACAGGAGGACATAAGCAGGGTCTTCCAATGGGCAGTGGGAAAACATGACGTTAATGGTGATAAGTTTCAGCTGCTTAGGGATGGAAAAAAAGAAGAACTCAAAGGAAAACTATATACAAAACGCAAGAGGGGACCACATAAAACGAAAGGAACACGTAAAGGACTTGGGAATAATTATGTTTTGCGATCTGTCTTTAAAGACCATAACAAGACAAAGATCTCAACAGCCAGGGAAAATGACGGGTGGGTATTGAGAACTTTCAAAAAAAGGGGAAAAAATGCCGATGGTGACACTTTTTAAATCGCTAGTGCCCTCACTTAGAATACTCCGTTGACGGCCCGTTCAGGGCAGGAGAAAAATCAGAGCTGGAAAATTAGAGACGTTTAGGCCCATTTACCATTGAAAATCTAAATTATTGGGAACGCCTTCAAGTCTTGAACATTACTCATTGGAGCGGGGGGGAGAGATCATGATAATATATACTGGGAAAATACTTGAGGGGCCCGGTCCCAAATCTGCACACTGCCATAAAAAATACTGGAGTGGGGAGATTGGGAGGAAAGAAAAAAAACCCAGTGAGGAGCAGGGGTGCGGGGGGGGACAAAGGGGGCACTGTAAAATCCGGGGGCAAAACTATTCAACATCTTACCAGAAGATATCCCAAACACGGCTGAACCAGGAAAGCCCAAGAGGAAACTGACAAATTCCCAGGTGCCAGATCAACCAGGCTGTGATGGATATGGGGCAGCGGGCCTCCGCAACAGTTGGTTGACCAGGCAACAAGAGCCTGGCCCATGGCCGGGCTCAGAGAGTAGATAAACTCGAAACTCTTCAAAAGGGATATCAAAGGTAGGAGTGTGGGGGAGTAGTTGTGAGTTGGACATGCCTAGCATACACCTAGGCAGTGGTCCTCACTGTTATGCTCTTTTTGAAGACTTGAAGTCTTTTAAACACTGATGAACCACATTATAAAAATTGGTACGTATATACACTGTTGCAATGTTTTAAGAAAATTTCTGAAAGTACATACAAAAAATGTGCTACCACCCAGTGTTCACCACTGGCCCTGTTTTATATCACCTCCGTCACTGCCTGGTCACCATCTTTTATACTGTTGCTGTATTCTGATTCTTGTTTAACTTGAACCTAGTATTGATAGTTACACAAGTCACTGCTTCAAAAGCCTCCTTACGTTTGTACGATTCCTTTGTTGACTAGCTGACCGAGCCGTTTAACGTCCTACTGTCTGCGACTGACTGGCCTTGTGATAAATCCACTGGCTGCTCTCCTCATTACTTCCGACTAACCTTCTCGTTGGTTTTTCCAACTTATATAAGTGATTCCTTTGAGAAACTTCCGCCTTAAAGATCTCAGTCACAACCATTACTATATGATGGGCCCCTTTAATGGATATTTTCGATGAAGGGCTCTTGATCCAATGTGTGCTACGCAACCATTTCATGAACCCTGATTACCTCTGGTGCATCCGATGAGTCCTGGGGACAAACAATTTTAAATTTTAAATCCCGAAAACGACCCCAACTACTCCCTATGAAATATTCTTTCCAGTGTTGTACACTTGTGTACAGTACTCACCCGAGTGACGAGCGCCTTTAACAGTACACAAAATGTCCTTTTTACGTTTTTTGGGCATCACCATACTTCACACCAGTATAATCAAGCCTCCCAGATATTCCATCAAAGAGTTGGGTGCTCAAGCCACGGAGGTTTGTGGTAACTCACCCACCCTTTTGGGGCCCGGGCCACATACTGTAACAAGTTAATCTTTTTTAACAAGAGAAAGTTTCAGATATCCGCAAAATAAACAATAAAATGACAAACCCCATAAGACGTTATTGAAACGATAACCTACTTTAAATATAAGGAAATAAAAAACCACTTTTTTTTTTTTTGGAGGTTATCCCAGATAATTTACACATGTTAAACTATGTTTGATAATTTATTGTGTTATTGTCCCAAAAAATTTTAAGGGGAAAATGAATATGTAAAAGGGCGTACTCAGCATGTACCTAGAGTCCTACTGTAGTGTTCCACTTATGTAATGTGTGACATTACGTGTCGGATGAACTGCTAGTTTTTGATACCTTCATCAACGATACCGAATAATTCAAATTTTCTTTTAAAATTTTTTCTTCGTAATAAATTTTTAATAAAAAAAAGTTAATGAAAAATACCCTTTAGTTCTTCCGATGTTTCTAGTCTTGTTAGAGGATGTGTGGGGGAAAATCGCCCCCCCCCCACTCACGCCTACCCGGTTAGTAGGATGTGGGGGAACCAGCCCACACCCACCTTACCAAAGTGGGTGTGGAAAGAACTCAACACCCACCTTGCACTTGTAGAGTATTTATACAATTTTTGGTTCAAGCATAATAGACTATCAAAAAGGGGTTTTTGTTTAAAAATGAACATTGAAAATATAGTTTGAATAAACACAAAAAGACTTTAAAATTGGGAACCTCAACGAAAAACTTCCTTCCTGGAAAAGGGGCCCCCACAAACACTACTAAATGGAGTAAAGAAAACAAATGGGATGGGTGGGAGGGGATTTTGATTTAACAAACTTTCCCCCAAAAATCCAAACCCTTTTGGTTTTAAAAGGGAAAAAAACTATGTTTTTATATTTCC
>WNWK01033391.1:0-21188 GCA_009830355.1 Cherax destructor | reverse complement strand
TATAAGAGAGGACATCAGTGATGTATAGAGAGAGAGACGAAAGCTAGATTACGAGAAAGTGTGTAAATATAAACATAATATGGAAATGCAGCAACTTTAACAGTTTTTATGTCTTTTTTGTTAGTGCTGACTATGGAAATGTGACTATTGATGGATTACTACTTGTGGAAACATAACTAATAGAAGAATAACCACTAGTCGAAGGATGAGTTTTGAAAGGAAGATAACTACTGAGAAGGATAACTATTCGAAAATTAGGACCATGTGATAACTAGCACCGATGGAACTTTCGTATATAATAACCCCTGTGTACTCTGCATTTGACTGAAGAAGCCTAGTAGTTAGGCGAAACGTTTCGCTATTTTATACCATTTTCAACATAACATTGAAAAGTGAGAAGCTGTCCAAGGAAAATTTAATGGTGTTAATCATCTGGAGAATGTTGGTATCCACATTCGTCGGAGACCAGTCCAAACTGCAATGAAACATGAGTAGGTAGTAGATGAAATATAGAAACAGCTGAAGTAAATATATATATATATATATATATATATATATATATATATATATATATATATATATATATATATATATATATATATATATAATTATATATATATATATATTTTCAGCTGTTTTCCTCAGTTATTTGTTCTATCTACTACCTACTCATGTTTCATTGCAGTTTGGACTGCAAAAATAAAGCCTGAAGGAGAAGGCTGAGACAGCATGGTAAATTCCACAATCAAGATGAATCACAGTGATACCTATGATGTATCTCAAATGTTTACTGGAGGCATAAGCCAAGGTACTGGCCACTGACATGGGGATATATATGGCTTTTAAAACCTTTGTTAACCAGGCAGAATTGTAGCCTGACAGTGAGGTTGACCATTACCTTTGTCAAGTACACGAGGTTCAGCTCAACTACTACAAATTTTCCTTTTTTTTTTTTACGTTTAGGTAAGAAACTGCTGATACCTTCAAATAAACACTAAAAATGGAAAAAAATTGTCTTCTTAATGTTGCATCAGCATTTTAATAAATAAAAAGGAAGGACACAGATAATGTGAGCTCGACCTGGTGACCTTGACAACACCAGCTGGCGACCTCTCTCTCAGGCTATGAGTCTTCCTGGTTAATGAAGGTTTTAAAACCTATATATACCTCTATGCCAGATGCTGACCAGAAGAATAGTCCATGGCACCAGTAAACCCGTGATATACTACACAGGTAACAGTAGTCCAACTTAATAGTGAGAATTGGCACGAGTTGTCATCTTGTGCTCGCTTTAGTTATGTCTACATATTTCCTTCATTATTTTCCAAATTTGTTAGCATCAACCACTACTCACATTACATTACAAACCGTACAACATTTCTGGCAGCCTTAAAATTAACCTACAACTACTGAAGGAATAATTTCTTTTGTTGACATGAATGCAATCTTTGACATATGTTTATAATCAAGATATTTTTGAAATTATTTCCTAAGTAACTGGTTTGGAATTTTTAATAAAATTTGCTTAAATGTTTTTAGTGGCTATAACAAATGTTGGTGAAATACAAATACTAATCTATATTTCAGTATTAATGCTGAGGATATACAGTTATCTGAAGGACCATTGAATAGTGTGTCTCAGGCAAAAACTTTATATTTTCTTTTCATAACAGATGCAAGTTACAGGTTAAATCATATAAAAAATCACAATAAGAAAATATATTTGTCTTCTTTAGCCGTGTGAATGGTACTAGTTGCTTAAATTACAAGACAAAATATTATGCGATAAATATGACTGTTTACCAACTTATGGGAGTTGAAAGGAGAACTTGGATACGAGTGGATGTTTAACGGACATAATATATTGTTTTCAAGATCACATTACGGAGAGGAGGTGATTTTTTAACAAGAGTTTAGAAATGACAGGAGGTAGATAGGGAACCAAGGCAGTCTTCAAGCAGAAAGCTCCAGATTTTAGGGTCTTTTATGCTCATTGAGCTTTTAAACAGGTTCAGTCTAACACGGTGGATATCAAAGATACTTTTCTCTCTATGTTTATTAATTCTGGTGCAGCTCTCAATGAAGAATGTCAAAACAGGCTCTATAATTTAATAAATTGTCCTGTATGTACAGTTAGCACAGTAGTATGAGTTACAATAACGAATATTGAGTAATTTTAAATTTCAACTATTTACTAGTGCCATGAAGGAAACTATTAGTCACAACCTAATGTATCTCTTAAATCTTTTGTACCATATTATGTAATAAAATATACCTATTGGTAAAAAAAAAAATGAATGAAAAGATGGGGTGGTAGGGGAAGTGGAATATTTAAATGGTTTCAGGAAGAAATCTAAATATTCTTCCTTGGAGCCATTTTATCCATATGAAGTATATATGGATTTTAAAACCTAAGTTAGCCAGGGAGATGCCATTAAGATGGTCAGGTCGAGGTCAACGAGAGGCTGCTATCCTTCTAATAAATTCCAGTGATTTCATTAATCATGCGTACTTTTTTCTATTATTTTTTTTATTTTTATCTTATGCAGACTTATCAGAAAAGGAATATTTAAAGCAGAAATAAGGTGGTGGATCTATTACAGTGATATTGTAGTGTAAAATATAGTGTCCCATCCAGTGTTCTCATAACGCCTTTTACGGATTATGGTGCCAATACAGTAATTTGTTTGTGACTAAAAGTGAACATAGATAAGTGAGAGAAAGTCAGTAAGATTAGTGAATAAAAAATATATACGAGTGATCAATGAGGAGTGAGTTTGGAAAGAATAATACAGTGATCAGATAATTAAATGCCAAAAAATAGATACGTTTCACCCCGAGAAGTAAAACAGGTGTGTTGTGACCTCTCCTGACCCCACACGAACCCTCACCCAGCACCCGCTACCCACAGCCATAATCTAAACCTCCTACCCCTTTAATCCAATCACTACCCACAAGCGGCCAAGAATAACAAAAAAAAAAGTAGGATGGGGAAAATATCTGGAGAGAGTGTACAGAATAATGACATGATGCCAGTGACAGTTAAAGAGGTTAGGATTAAACGAAGAACTGAACCCTGGATGACTACTGAGATATTAGATAATATGAAATTCAGAGACCAGTTGATAAAAAGATTTAATGCAAACTGACAGGATATTGCAGCGCTAAATGAATTCCAAAGTGTGAGGAACAGAGTGCAGAGGCTTATAAAAGGCGCAAAGGCAAGGCACTATTGCCCAAAAATCGAAGAGTACAAGAATAACCCTAGAAAGCTCTGGCAACAACTAAAACAGTTGGGGTATAGCCATAAACCCGTAGATAGATCTAACATGGTACTAAATGTCGATAACGAGGTATGCCACGAAACAACTAAAGTGGCAAATTGTTTTAATTCATACTACACAACTGTCGCCTCGACACTAGTAAGTAAGCTACCAGCTGCATCAAATACCTTTAACACAGACTCTGATAAGTTTAAAACATACTATACCAATAAAGGGGTAACTCCAAACAGTTGTCAACTAGTAAGTGTATCTCATGACTTCGTGCAAAAAGAACTAAGCAGGTTAAACCCAACTAAGAGCACCGGCCCAGATAACATCCCGTCTAAGTTCCTAAAAGATGGTGCCTCTGAACTGGCAATTCCCTTTGCTCACATAATAAATCTGTCCATCACCACTAATACAGTACCAGATGGGTTCAAGGAGGCCAGAGTTACTCCTATCTTTAAGACAACTATAGGCCTGTTAGTATTCTCAGTGTAATATCCAAAATTCTAGAGAGGGCGGTGTACTGTCAAGTAGTTAACTATCTTAATGACAACAACATTCTTCAGTTACCAATCAGGCTTTAGGAGCTCTTACTCAACCGAC
Organism: Cherax destructor; assembly: GCA_009830355.1. NCBI lineage: Eukaryota > Metazoa > Arthropoda > Malacostraca > Decapoda > Parastacidae > Cherax > Cherax destructor. The sequence continues at coordinate 17,316 of WNWK01033391.1, read as the reverse complement.
ACCTCCCTAATTAATCTGATGGATTACATGAAAACTGAAATGTCGATAGGGAACCTCATAGGAATGATAACTTTAGACTTGCAAAAGGACTTCGATACAATATATTATGTAAGAAACTTCAAGCTATCGGCATAGGTTCCATAGTCTGGTTTAAGTCATATCTTAGCAACAGGAAACAAATTGTCAAAATCAACAAAACAGAATCAGAACCATTGCCGATAGCATGTGGAGTTCCCCAAGATAGTATTCTGGGTCCCTTATTATTCATGTGTTATGTAAATGACATGCCCATCAGTGTCAAGTGCAATCTCCTACTGTATGCGGATGACAGTGCTCTGTTAGTGTCTGGTAAAGACGCACAAGACATAGCTAATGGAGTCCTGCAGCAAATGGTTAGTAGACAACAAACTATCGTTACACCTCGGGAAAACAGAAGCCATACTCTTTGGCACGAAATATAAACTGAGAAGGGTAAATAATTTTAATATCCGGTGTAATGGGGAATCCATCACTTCAGTTTCCTCAGTAAAATATCTGGGAATCTCCTTTGACCCATGCATGTCAGGAGAATTGATAGAGAACAGTGTAGTAAAGAAAGCGAATGCCAGACTGAAGTTCCTCTACAGACAAACACAGTGTCTACCTACTGAGGCTCGCAGGACCCTATGTCTAGCCCTTATACAATGTCATATGGACTACGCTTGCTCTTCATGGTACTCTGCCTAGACAAAAAAAAATGACAGATAAGCTGCAAATCACCCAGAACAAAATGGTAAGATTCATCCTGGACCTGGGTCCAAGAGAGCATGTAGGCCAGGATGAATTACAACAATTGGATATGCTGAATATTGAAGACAGAGTAAAACAACTTAAGTTAAATCAAGTTTATAAAATTGCTCACAAACAGTGTCCAGAATATCTTGCTGCCAATTTTGTCAAGGCTGGGAACCAAAGCAATCATAGTACTAGGGGGAGAGAGCACAACTTTGTAGTTCCCACAGTCAGTGGCCAGGCTTCAAACACCTTTTATTGTACAGCAATAAAGGAATGGAACAGACTGCCTGCACATGTCAAAGCCAGTCACAGCATGAGCCAGTTCAAGAAGAGGACCAAAAGGTACCTAATGAATGTAGCGACAGAAAGGAAGGAGAATGATTTTTTTATTTTTTTAGTTAACACGTGTAAATTTAAATACTGTAACTCTTTTCACCTTGTTCCTAATATATATCCTTTATAGTATAATAACATATATATCCTACATTGTATAATATTTAAGGTATTAAAAGGACCCCAATGGAAATAAGTCACTTTGTGTGACTTTTTTTGGGTTATCCTAAGTTCTCTACACATATGCTATGTATGATGATCTATGTAACTGTATTTGTGTATACCTGAATAAACTTACTTAGGTGTCCGACATTTTTTCCTCTCCCTGGTGTTGCTTGGAAGCGCCATATACGCCTAGCATCGCTACCCATCAAGCCTCTCTGACCTGACATATCGACGCATCACAATAAACTAATCTTAGAAGGAAATCATGCGCTTGTTTTGCGTATGTGTGGAGATGGGGAAATGTACCCGAATTGGCAAAGTCTGTGTTGTTATACACAGAAATGTTTTTGATGGGTAGAAAGCCTCGGTTTTTAAATACATCTCACATACCCTATTACTGTTACCCTTAAATAACCAGTGCAGAGCAGAAAGGTAAAGTGGAAATCCGTTTTTTTCATGGCATGTTGATTGCAGTAGGATACGGACAGGACGTCAGTACGGTATACCTGTGGGACATGTAAAAAAATCCTTGGAAGGAAACCCAGGCTCACATGCAACCTGTGTTTCTCCAAACATCATATCTCGTGTGCAAGAATAAACACTGCTTCTAAAAATGACATCCAACTAGCAAGGTGCTTTTTGGATTTGCAATAAAGAAATGGAACTCTGGAGAGGTATCAGGAAAATACTGAGGAGAGTAATGAATAAAAATAAGCAAGAAAACAAAGAGAAGCTCTTGGATAGTCTACCCAAGATATATAGAACATGGGAGGAAAGGACCCATAATGCTAACCCAGACTCGGCCCCAAACCCTAGTGTTAATCTTGACTCGGCCCCAAACCCTAGTGTTAATCTTGACTCGGCTCCAAACCCTAGTGTTCAAATTCAAATTTTATTTCATGTAATACAAGGGGGGGGGTACTTATAATTTTACATTAAAGTTGATATTACAAGATGGCCAATAATATGCCTAGGTATGCCTAGGCTTTTCAGGCAGTCTTATGATAGGTCTTACTCAATAGCTATACAATGGATATACAGATTGTAAGGTTAGGTTAGGTTAGGTTTACAAAATTTAGGTACTGGAATTTAAACATTGAGAATTTAACAATTAGTATAAGAAGTTAGCAATTAGTTTATATATTAATGATAAAGGTGATATATTGGCATAATATAGTTTCTATATTGGAGTGTCTTAGGCAAACTTATGACTAGTTAAGTATTATGAAGCAATAGTTGTATTGAATCACAGATATCAATAAGTGTATTTTGCTGTGGTTAGTAATGTGCAAATTAAGGAGAATCACAGATATCAGTAAGTGTATTTTGCTGTGGATATGTGCAAGATAAAGTAGTTTTCGTATGGTTAGCTACCGGTTGGGTGCGTAAGTGAGATAAGATGTTTTTTAACGGTGCTTTTGAAAATGGAGGTTGTGTCTGCAGTTCTAGAGTTTTCAGGCAGGGAGTTCCAGATTTTAGGCCCTTTTATGCGCATTGAATTTTTGTATAGATTTAGTCGGACACGGGGAATGTCAAAGAGATGTTTATGTCTGGTATTATGTCTATGGGTCCTGTCACAACTGTCAAGAAAGTGTTTTAGCTCAGGGTTAAAGTTGGAATTAATGGTTCTATAAATGTAGATAGCAGAGTAGTAAGTATGGATGTTCTGGACTGTGAGTAGGTTTAGGTCTTTGAAGAGTGGGGGGAAGGGGGTGCTGCCTAGCGTTGGATTGTGTGATAATTCTTACTGCGGCTTTTTGTTGGGTTATTATTGGCTTTAAGTGGGTAATTGCTGTTGATCCCCATGCACAAATGGCATATGTGAGGTAGGGATAGATGAGTGAGTAGTATAGTGTGAGTAGGGCTGATTGTGGTATATAATACCGTATCTTAGAGAGGATCCCCACAGTTTTGGACACTTTCTTTGTTATGTGTTGGATATGGGTGCTGAATTTCAGGCTGCTGTCAAGGTGAAGGCCCAGGAACTTGCCCTCGTTATGTCTAGCAATAGGTGTAGAGTTGATCTTAATGTTTAATTGTGGATCATCTGTTCTGTTGCCAAACATAATATAGAAGGTCTTATCAGTGTTGAGTGTAAGTTTATTGGCTGTCATCCATGTTGATATTTTTATTAATTCGTCGTTAACAATGGTATTAAGCGTGGCAAGGTTTGTGTGGGAGATGACATAAGTTGTTCGTCAGCAAAAGTATTGGTTTCAGGTGTTGTGATACATTGGGAAGATCATTGATGTATAAGAGGAAGAGCAGGGGACCAAGGACACTTCCCTGCGGTACGCCGGTGTCTAGTGGTAGTGTCGTGGAGGATGTGTCTTTAATAGTGACATACTGGTACCTATTAGTGAGGTAGGATTTGAGGTATGCTAGTGCATGACCTCTTATTCCATAGTGGTCAAGTTTGTGGAGTAGGATGCCGTGGTTTACTGTGTCAAAAGCTTTCCTTAAGTCAATAAAAAGTCCTAGTGGATATTCCTTATTTTCCAGTGCTGTGTAAAGCAGGTCTATCATTTTTACTATTGCATCGTTAGTGCTTTTATTTTTCATGAAGCCAAATTGGCAGGGGTTGAGTATGCTTTGTGTCGTTATAAACGAGTATAACCTCTTGTGCACAAGTTTCTCGAATATTTTGGATAGCAATGGTAGATTTGATATAGGCCTATAGTTATTTGCGTCTGTAGGGTCACCACCTTTGTGTATTGGTGTAACCCTTGCTGTTTTGAGTAGTGTTGGGAAGGTGCTAGATTCTAATGATTTGTTAAAAAGTAAAGAAATAGGATATGAAAGGACATGAGCAGCTCGTTTGTATATTAAGGGTGGAACTTGAGACAGATGTCCTGATTTATTTTTAAGTGACTTGATTATCATGGAGACTTCAGTGGGTTCTGTAGGTGCAAGATATAAGGAGGATGGGAAATTCCCATCTAGGTAATCACTTGCTCGGGCATTGGTATCTGGAATTTTACTGGCAAGATTTGATCCTATATTGAGAAGAAGTCATTTATCTTGTTTACTGTATCAATAGGCTGTAGTGGTGTTTCGTTTGGTTTAGTTCGGACAATATCCCTATTTTTTTTCAGTTTGTGGGTGCCCATAATCTGTGAGAGTGTTTTCCAGGTTTTTTTTATATCTCCTCTTGTTTCAGTGAATCTGCTGGAGTAGTACAATTGTTTGGCTTTTTTATTAGTTTGGTGAGAACTGATGAATAGTGTTTAACAAACTCCTTATTATGAGTCCCAGTCTATATTGCTTCTCATATTGATGTTTCTTGTTAATGGATTTTAGTAAGTTGTTAGTTAGCCATGGGCAGCCTAACCGTTTATTCGTAATCTGTTTCATTTTTATAGGACAATGTTTGTTGTATAGTCTATGTAATTTATTAAGAAAGGTGTCTGTCCACTCATCGATACCCTTGGCATTTGGGAATTCTATAGCCCAGTCAACTGTGTCTAGCTCTGTTGTGAAGTTATTTATTGAAGCTTGGTCATGGAGTCGGAATGAAACTTTGGTGTATTCTAGTGGCGGTTTACTAATGTTTGTTAAGAGGAAGGTGGGGTAGTGGTCTGTGGTGCTGTCTGTTATTATCCCCGATTTAAGGGGGGCTAGGATATTGATCCATATATGGTCGATTATGGTTGCACTCGTATCAGTAAGCCTAGTTGGTTTGGTTATTGTTGGTATGAGAAGTGTGTTGTTCATATTGTTGATGAAATCGGTTACTGGCTGGTCATCTGGTAGGCCAAGGTTGATGTTGAAGTCTCCAGCTAAGATAAGGTGGTGTTTGTTCAATTGGTTGTTTGTTATTTGCGTTTTTAGTTGATCGCTAAAATTTGGGATGTTTGTATGAGGCATCCGGTAAATGGCCCCGATGGTTATGGGAGTCTTAAGGTTTTGTGCAATAAATTTAGCAAAAATATATTCTCCATATTCATCATTATAGCAAGTGGTGTCACAACAGGATATTTCATTAGAGTAATAGATTGCAGTACCTCCCCCCGCTTGATGTGGTCTGCAGTTGTGTATTGCTGTGTATCCTGGCAGCGAGTAGATATCTATTGTATCCTGCTTAAGCCAGGTTTCAGTAAGGACAATACATGTGAAGGTTGTTTTTAGGGAACCAAGGAGGGCAAGGAGGTCATCATAGTGTTTGCTTAAGGATCGGACATTGTAGTTAAGAACTGTTATACTTTTAGTAGTGTTTAGGACAGTGTGGGCTTGTGATGCTGTGTAGTAGAGGCAGTTATTTTCCAGTAAATTTTGAATGGGTGTTCGATTAAACAGGTTTAGATCAGGGTCGACGTGATCATTCAGTGTTAATCATTCAGTGTTAATCTTGACTCGGCCTCAAACCCTAGTGTTAATCTTGACTCGGCCTCAAACCCTAGTGTTAATCTTGACTCGGCCCCAAACCCTAGTGTTAATCTTGACTCGGCCTCAAACCCTAGTGTTAATCTTGACTCGGCCTCAAACCCTAGTGTTAATCTTGACTCGGCCTCAAACCCTAGTGTTAATCTTGACTCGGCCTCAAACCCTAGTGTTAATCTTGACTCGGCCTCAAACCCTAGTGTTAATCTTGACTCGGCCCCAAACCCCAGTGTTAATCTTGACTCGGCCTCAAACCCTAGTGTTAATCTTGACTCGGCCTCAAACCCTAGTGTTAATCTTGACTCGGCCTCAAACCCTAGTGTTAATCTTGACTCGGCCCCAAACCCTAGTGCTAATCTTGACTCGGCCCCAAACCCTAGTGCTAATCTTGACTCGGCCTCAAACCCTAGTGTTAATCTTGACTCGGCCCCAAACCCTAGTGCTAATCTTGACTCGGCCTCAAACCCTAGTGTTAATCTTGACTCGGCCCCAAACCCTAGTGCTAATATTGACTCGGCCCCAAACCCTAGTGCTAATCTTGACTCGGCCCCAAACCCTAGTGCTAATCTTGACTCGGCCTCAAACCCTAGTGTTAATCTTGACTCGGCCTCAAACCCTAGTGTTAATCTTGACTCGGCCTCAAACCCTAGTGTTAATCTTGACTCGTCCCCAAACCCTAGTGCTAATCTTGACTCGGCCCCAAACCCTAGTGCTATTCTTGACTCGGCCCCAAACCCTAGTGCTAATCTAGTCTCGGCCCACAGCCCTAGAGCTGATCCATGCTCAGCCCCTAGCCCTAGTGCTGACTCGTACTCAGCCCCTAGCCCTAGTGCTGACTCGTACTCAGCCCCTAGCCCTAGTGCTGACATGTACTCAGCCCCTAGCCCTAGTGCTGACTCGTACTTAGCCCCTAGCCCTAGTGCTGACTCGTACTCAGCCCCTAGCCCTAGTGCTGACTCGTACTTAGCCCCTAGCCCTAGTGCTGACTCGTACTCAGCCCCTAGCCCTAGAGCTGACACGTACTCAGCCCCTAGCCCTAGTGCTGACTCGTACTCAGCCCCTAGCCCTAGTGCTGACTCGTACTTAGCCCCTAGCCCTAGTGCTGACTCGTACTTAGCCCCTAGCCCTAGTGCTGACTCGTACTCAGCCTCCAGCCCTAGTGCTGACTCGTACTTAACCCCTAGCCTTAGTGCTGACTCGGACTCAGCCTCCAGCCCTAGTGCTGACTCGTACTTAGCCCCTAGCCCAGTGCTGACTCGTACTTAGCCCCTAGCCCTAATGCTGAATCGTACTTAGCCCCTAGCCCTAGTGCTGACTCGTGCTTAGCCCCTAGCCCTAGTGCTGACTCGTACTTAGATCCTAGCCCTAGTGCTGACTCGTATCTAGCCCCTAGCCCTAGTGCTGACTCGTACTCAGCCTCGAGCCCTAGTGCTGACTCGTACTTAGCCCCTAGCCCGACTCGTACTTAGCCCCTAGCCCTAGTGCTGACTCGTACTCAGCCTCCAGCCCTAGTGCTGACTCGTACTTAGCCCCTAGCCCTAGTGCTGACTCGTACTTAGCCCCTAGCCCTAGTGCTGACTCGTACTAGCCCCTAGCCCTAGTGCTGACTCGTACTCAGCCTCCAGCCCTAGTGCTGACTCGTACTTAGCCCCTAGCCCTAGTGCTGACTCGTACTTAGCCCCTAGCCCTAGTGCTGACTCGTACTCAGCCTCCAGCCCTAGTGCTGACTCGTACTTAGCCCCAGCCCTGTGCTGACTCGTACTTAGCCCCAGCCCTAGTGCTGACTCGTACTTAGCCCCTAGCCCTAGTGCTGACTCACTAGCCCTAGCCCTAGTGCTGACTCGTACTCAGCCTCCAGCCCTGTGCTGACTCGTCTTAGCCCCAGCCCTAGTGCTGACTCGTACCTACCCTAGCCCTAGTGCTGACTCGTACTTAGCCCCAGCCCTAGTGCTGACTCGTATAGCCTCAGCCCTAGTGTGACTCGTATTAGCCCTAGCCCTAGTGCTGACTCGTACTTAGCCCCTAGCCTAGTGCTGACTCGTACTTAGCCCCTAGCCCTAGTGCTGACTCGTACTTAGCCAATAGCTCTAGTGCTGACTCGTACTTAGCCCCTAGCCCTAGTGCTGACTCGTACTCGCCTAGCCCTAGTGCTGACTCGTACTCAGCCTAGCCTAGTGCTGACTCGTACTCAGCCTCCAGCCCTAGTGCTGACTCGTACCTAGCCCTAGCCCTAGTGCTGACTCGTACTAGCCCCTAGCCCTAGTGCTGACTCGTCTAGCCCCTAGCCCTAATGCTGACTCCTACTTAGCCGCTAGCTCTAGTGCTGACTCGTACTCAGCCTCCAGCCCTAGTGCTGACTCGTACTCAGCCTCCAGCCCTAGTGCTGACTCGTACTTAGCCCCTAGCCCTAGTGCTGACTCGTACTTAGCCCCTAGCCCTAGTGCTGACTCGTACTTAGCCGCTAGCCCTAGTGCTGACTCGTACTCAGCCTCCAGCCCTAGTGGTGACGCGTACTTAGCCCCTAGCCCTAGTGCTGACTCGTACTTAGCCCCTAGCGCTAGTGCTGACTCGTACTTAGCCCCTAGCCCTAGTGCTGACTCGTACTTAGCCCCTAGCTCTAGTGCTGACTCGTACTTAGCCCCTAGCCCTAGTGCTGACTCGTACTCAGCCTCCAGCCCTAGTGCTGACTCGTACTCAGCCTCCAGCCCTAGTGCTGACTCGTACTCAGCCTCCAGCCCTAGTGCTGACTCGTACCTAGCCCCTAGCCCTAGTGCTGACTCGTACTTAGCCCCTAGCCCTAGTGCTGACTCGTACTTAGCCCCTAGCCCTTGTGCTGACTCGTACGTAGCCCCTAGCCCTAGTGCTGACTCGTACTCAGCCTCCAGCCCTAGTGCTGACTCGTACTCAGCCTCCAGCCCTAGTGCTGACTCGTACTTAGCCCCTAGTCCTAGTGCTGACTCGTACTTAGCCCCTAGCCCTAGTGCTGACTCGTACTTAGCCCCTAGCCCTAGTGCTGACTCGTACGTAGCCCTTATCCCTAGTGGTGACTCGTACTTAGCCCCTAGCCCTAGTGCTGACTCGTACTTAGCCCCTAGCCCTAGTGCTGACTCGTACTTAGCCCCTAGCCCTAGTGCTGACTCGTACTTAGCCCCTAGCCTTAGTGCTGACTCGTACTCAGCCTCCAGCCCTAGTGCTGACTCGTACTTAGCCCCTAGCCCTAGTGCTGACTCGTACTCAGCCTCCAGCCCTAGTGCTGACTCGTACTTAGCCCCTAGCCCTAGTGCTGACTCGTACTTAGCCCCTAGCCCTAGTGATGACTCGTATTTAGCCCCTAGCCCTAGTGCTGACTCGTACTTAGCCCCTAGCCCTAGTGCTGACTCGTACTCAGCCTCCAGCCCTAGTGCTGACTCGTACTTAGCCCCTAGCCCTAGTGCTGACTCGTACTTAGCCCCTAGCCCTAGTGCTGACTCGTACTTAGCCCCTAGCCCTAGTGCTGACTCGTACTTAGCCCCTAGCCCTAGTGCTGACTCATACTCAGCCTCCAGCCCTAGTGCTGACTCGTACTCAGCCTCCAGCCCTAGTGCTGACTCGTACTTAGCCCCTAGTCCTAGTGCTGACTCGTACTTAGCCCCTAGCCCTAGTGCTGACTCGTACTTAGCCCCTAGTCTTAGTGCTGACTCGTACGTAGCCCCTAGCCCTAGTGCTGACTCGTACTTAGCCCCTGGCCCTAGTGCTGACTCGTAGTGCTAATCCAGACTCTGCTGAAGACTACCACTAGAACCTTAAATATACAACCATCATTACACAAAACCACATTATAGATGTAGTTCACTATACTTCTTCACCTCTACTTTACTATACTACTTCACCTCTACTTTACTATACTTCTTCACCTCTACTTTACTATACTTCTTCACCTCTACTTCACCTTCCACCGTTTTCCTATATCACCTTTTCATTTTACTCTAATATCTGTTGCACACCTTACATCTTTATGAGTTGTACATCTTCACCTTTACCGCTTCACAACACTTCCCCCCCCCACCACAACACTTCAGAAGTTACAGCACTTCCCATCACCACCACAACACTTCAGAAGTTAAAGCACTTCCCACCACCACCACAACACTTCAGAAGTTACAGCACTTCCCACCACCACCACAACACTTCAGAAGTTAAAGCACTTCCCACCACCACCACAACACTTCAGAAGTTACAGCACTTCCCACCACCACCACAACACTTCAGAAGTTACCGCACTTCCCACCACCACCACAACACTTCAGAAGTTACAGCACTTTCCACCACCACCACAACACTTCAGAAGTTACAGCACTTCCCACCACTACCACAACACTTCAGAAGTTACAGCACTTCCTACCACCACCACAACACTTCAGAAGTTACAGCACTTCCCACCACCACCACAACACTTCAGAAGTTACAGCACTTCCCACCACCACCACAACACTTCAGAAGTTACAGCACTTCCCACCACCACCACAACACTTCAGAAGTTACAGCACTTCCCCCCACCACCACAACACTTCAGAAGTTACAGCACTTCCCACCACCAGGCAGACACGAGACAGGAACACACCCACCAATGGGGAACACAGTCACAAAAAAACAGGGCAAACGGAAACCAGGCCTATGTGAATATTATGCACTTGGTATCTGCAGGCATGGAAAATCTGGGAAATCAGATGGGACATGCAATTATGATCACCCCAGAAAATGCCGTTCCCATATGAAAACAGGCAAATGCAACCTCCCGTCCTGTAAGTTTTTCCACCCTGAAATGTGCCACACATCAATTCAGGAAAGACAGTGCTATAACTTATATTGCCAGGCATACCACCTTAAGGGTACGAGGCGACACAGACCATCCAGACCATGGCAAAACCTGGGTAGCTACAGCCACTCCGGAGATAGAGGTTTTTTAGTGCCAGGAAGGAAAAAAAGCTGGCAGGAAATGACAGAAATTGTACACCAACTGAAAGCATTTCTGGAGTGGAATCACAGTCAGTGGCCTCTCCATTACAACAGATATTAGAGCCAGGGAAAAAAGACCCCTTCCATACCACCAATCCAACTACATTCATCTTTGCTAATATACAGGGTCTAAAGCCAGCAACAAACAACAAGGTACCTTTTATTCGTGGACTTCTTACAGAGTCAAACGCTATGTTTGCGGCTTTCACAGAGACCCACATAAGAGATCACTTGGACAATGAAATATGGATCCCGGGCTACAACCTATACAGGTGTGACAGAGTGAACAGGCAAAAAGGGGGGGTTGGCCTGTATATCACAGAGTCACTTATATGTTCAGAACTACTAAATGCCTCAAATGATGTAGTTGAAGTACTAGCAATAAAGGTCGAGAATCAAAACCTGGTCATCGTGGTTGTCTACAAGCCCCCGGATGCAACGTCCCAACAATTCCAGGAACAGCTTCTGAAAATTGACCACTGTCTGGAAAATCTTCCAGCTCCTGCCCCCAACATCTTGCTACTGGGGGATTTCAACCTCAGGCACCTAAAATGGAGGAACATTGCAAACAATGTGGTAGCAGAGATAACACCAGGAGGCAGCTCAGATGAAAATTCACACATGCATGAACTTTTAAATCTCTGCAACAAATTCACCTTAAACCAGCAAATAGTGGAGCCCACAAGATTAGAGAATACGCTGGACCTCATCTTCACCAACAATGATGATCTGATACGAAATGTCATCATATCAAAAACAATATACTCAGATCACAACATAATAGAGGTCCAGACATGCATGCGGGGAGCCCCAGATCAACAAAATGTGATCAGCCGCGAGGGAGCTTTATCCAAATTCAACTTCAATAACAAAAACATAAGGTGGGACCAAGTAAACCAAGTCCTAAATGATATAAACTGGGAAGATTGCCTAAGCATCACGGATCCCAACCTATGTCTAGAACAAATTAACTCTGTGGTACTCGAGGAAAAGGAGAAGATGCAAACTAGAAAGAGAGAGGCGCTCCCTATACAGGCGAAGGCAAAGAATAACGGAGCGGCTACAGGAGGCCAATATCTCTGAAATACGTAGGGAGACACTAGTCAGAGAAATAGCAAACATTGAATTAAAACTAAAGGAATCTTCAAGGAATCAAGAGACACGGGAAGAACAAAAAGCCATAAATGAAATTGAAAGAAACCCAAAGTATTTCTTTTCCTATGCAAAATCAAAGTCGAGAACAACAACCAGTATTGGGCCCGTACTTAAATGGGATGGGTCCTACACAGATGACAGCAAGGAAATGAGTGAGTTACTTAAGTCCCAGTATGACTCAGTTTTTAGCGGGCCACTAACCAGACTGAAAATCGAAAACCTAAATGATTTTTTTATGAGAGTGCCACAGAATTTGACAGACGCATGCCTTTCTGACATCACAACGATGCCAAATGACTTCGAAAAGGCAATAAATGACATGCCCATGCACTCTGCTCCAGGCCCAGACTCATGGAACTCCGTGTTCATCAAGAACTGCAAGAAGCCCCTATCACATGCTTTTAACATCTTATGGAGAGGAAGCATGGACACTGGGATCGTCCCGCAGCTACTAAAAACAACAGACATAGCCCCGCTCCACAAAGGGGGCAGTAAAGCAATAGCAAAGAACTACAGACCAATTGCGCTAACGTCCCATATCATAAAAATCTTTGAAAGGGTTCTAAGAAGCAAGATCGCCACCCATCAATTGCACAACCCAGGACAGCATGGGTTTAGAGCAGGCCGCTCCTGTCTGTCCCAACTACTGGACCACTACGACAAGGTCCTGGATGCTCTAGAAGTTAAACAGAATGCAGATGTTATATACACAGATTTTGTAAAAGCCTTTGACAAGTGTGACCATGGTGTAATAGCACACAAAATGCGTGATAAAGGAATAACAGGAAAAGTTGGTAGATGGATCTATAATTTCCTAACATGTAGAACACAAAGAGTAGTAGTCAACAGAGTAAAGTCTGAGGCAGCTTCTGTGAAAAGCTCTGTTCCACAAGGCACAGTACTTGCTCCCATCCTATTCCTCATCCTCATATCAGATATTGACAGGGATATAAGCCACAGTGCTGTGTCTTCCTTTGCAGATGACACCCGAATCTGTATGACAGTGTCCACCGTTGAAGACACGGCTAGACTCCAAGCAGACATAAACCAAATCTTTAAATGGGCTGCAGAAAACAATATGAAGTTCAATGATGAGAAATTTCAATTACTCAGATACGGAAAACGTGAAGAAATTAAAATCTCTTCGGAGTACAAAACTAATTCCAACCACACAATAGAGCGAAAAACTAATGTCAAAGACCTGGGAGTGATCATGTCAGAGGATCTCACCTTCAAGGACCATAACAAAGTAGCAATTGCATCTGCTCGAAAAATGACAGGATGGATAATGAGAACCTTCAAAACCAGGGATGCCAAGCCCATGTTGACTCTTTACAGATCGCTTGTTCTATCTAGGCTGGAATATTGCTGCACACTAACGGCACCTTTCAAGGCGGGTGAAATTGCTGACCTTGAAAATGTGCAGAGAACCTTCACGGCACGCATAAGTGCGATAAACCACCTCAACTACTGGGAACACTTGAAGTTCCTAAACCTGTACTCTCTAGAACGCAGGCGGGAGAGATACATTATTATATACACATGGAAAATTCTCGAGGGCTTAGTACCAAACTTGCACACAAAAATCACTCCCTACGAAAGCAAAAGACTCGGCAGGCGATGTAACATCCCCCCAATGAAGAGCAGGGGTGCCACTAGCACGTTGAGGGACAACACAATAAGTGTCAGGGGCCAAAGATTGTTCAACTGCCTCCCAGCATACATCAGGGGGATTACCAACAAACCCCTGGCTGTCTTCAAGCAGGCACTGGACAGGCACCTGAAGTCGGTACCTGACCAGCCGGGCTGTGGTCCGTACGTTGGACTGCGTGCGGCCAGAAGTAACAGCCTGGTTGATCAGGCTCTGGTCCAACAGGAGGCCTGGTCACGGACCGGGCCGCGGGGGCGTTGACCCCCTGGAATTCTCTCCAGGTAGACTCCAGGTAGACCACCACAACACTTCAGAAGTTACAGCACTTCCCACCACCACCACAACCCTACAACAGTGACAACACGTCCAACCAGCACCACTACAACATTGCAGTGGTGAAAACACGTCCCCCACCACCACCACAACAACACTTCAGCAGTGACAACACTTCCACCACCACCACCACAACAGTTCAGCAGTGACAACACTTCCCCCACCACCACCACAACAACACTTCAGCAGTGACAACACTTCCACCACCACCACCACAACAGTTCAGCAGTGACAACACTTCCCCCCACCACCACCACAACAACACTTCAGCAGTGACAACACTTCCCCCACCACCACCACAACACTGCAGCAGTGACAACACGTCCAGCCACCATACCTCTTGATGAAGCTGTGCACAGAGGGATACATGACTTCATAAAGCTAAACATCAGATAAAACTCTGCACACAGCAAAACTTGAATTTATTAATATGTACAAGAAGTGAAACATAAATCTCGTAACAAAGCACAACAAGGCAAAGCTTCTCATAGAGTGAAACATTAATTGATAAAACTGAACACAACAAACAAGATTTAATGAAGCTCTTAGCAGAGTAAAACACTTCTTAATAAAGTTTAAAGTACAACATAACTCTGAAAGGACAGACAAAGTAAAACAAGACGTTGAATAACTAAATATGTAAAGTGAATTACAGGTGACGATGTAAACAAAACAGTGAATAAGTAAGATGAACAACAGGTGAAGGTGTGAGGTGACGTATACGTCAAAGTGTAATGTTAACTGGCTAAGTTTTAGTTGAACCAACGTAGGAATAATATCATGACTCACTCCTGGGAGGCTGGACCCAGACTGCCATAGTAAAAGCTCAAGTCATAACTTCATTACTGCCTTTAGTACTTCCTCCCATTTTTTTTCACCAATTTGTCTTGCCAAAGAAATAAAAACTAACAATGAAAAAAATGTAGTACTCGTAATTAAGGCATCAGTATTTTGTTAAATAAAAAGGAAGATTATTGAGGAATACTGAGGTCGACGAGGTGACCTTGACATCACCATCTTCAGACCTCTCTATCAGCCTATGAATCTTCCTGCTTAAATAAGATTTTAAAACCAATTTATACCTATATGTCAGATGGTGGCCAGTAGATTGATCCTTGGTACCAGTATACCTGTGACATATTACACAGGTATCAGTGATCCAACTTAAATAGTAAATAGTAAATGTAAAAACCTGTTATGAATAATACATACTAAGCTAACTGTTTCTATAAAATTTACATTATAATTACCACGTAAACTGTAACTTCAATGCAATTAATTGTTTTAAATTGTTATCTCACTCAATTAGTTGCATTGCTACAATTAATTGATATGTTCAACTTATATTCAAACTTTATAACTTAGATACATAACTTTTTACCATGTAGTCTGCAATTAAGTAGTCCTAAGAATGCCCGCAATGCACAGCATAATAGGGGCTTTTGGCATGTACATCTCATTAATACATATGTATCTTGTCTACCCAACTATGTATCATTGTACCATGTCTAAATAAATTATTATTATTATTATTATTATTATTATTATTATTATTATTATTATTATTATTATTATTATTATTATTATTATTATTATTATTATTATTATTATTATTATTATTATTATTATTATTATTATTATGTAGATGAATGGTTCAGAAAACCGACAAGTTATAAATTAGACACATATGCAACACTTGGGTATCTTTATTGATACCCAAGTGTTGATACCTAAGTGTTGCATATGTGTCTAATTTAAATAGTAGGAATTGCCACGAGTTCTCAGTACACGCTTTAGTTATGCCTATATATTTACTTTAATTATTTTCCATAATTTTTTGCATCAAACACTTAAACATAGAATTCATAGTATTCCATAGTATTTAAAATTAACCAAAAGTTTTTTTTTTTTTCATATTTGTTTAAGGTTCTAACAGACAGTATAAGTAGGAACCTAAAAATAGATGCAAGTTACCCGTTAAATCACATAAAAAATCACAATAAGGAAATATATTTATCTAGTTTAGCAGGGTGAGTGGTACTAGGTATTAAATTACAATACAAAATATAATGAGATAGACAATGAGTTGAAAGGAAGCTCAAACAAGAACTTGGAAAGCACTGGATGAAGACACAAGGTCCCAGGATATGTTTAAGATAGTATATTGCTCTTAAGATCACATTATGGAAAGGAAGTGATTTTGAAAAAGAGCTTAGAAGCGACAGGCTGATAGGGAATCAAGTCAGTTTTCAAGCAGAAAGGTTCTTATATGCGCATTTAGTCTTTTTTATGAATTCTGATGCGGCACTCAAGGAAGAATTTCAGCGCAGAAAGGTTCTTATATGCGCATTTAGTCTTTTTTATGAATTCTGATGCGGCACTCAAGGAAGAATTTCAGCGCTGCGATTATATTTGAATTAATTCTCTTGTGTATATATAGTATGTAGGTAGAGGGGAAACAGAACACAATGCCCCAACAGCGATGGCAGCTGCAATAAATCTAAGCAAACAGAATTCCAATCTATGCAAATTCTATGCCTTGTGTATCTGCAGGCATGGTATATCTGGTAAAACAGGTGGGACATGCACCTTTGACCATCCCACAAAATGCCGCACCCACATGACAACAGGAGGATGCAACTCCCCTTCCTGTAACTTATTTTACCCAGAAATGTGTTACTCGTTAATCCATGAAAGGAAATGCTACAACGCCATACTGCCAGGCACATCATCTAAAGGGGACAAGAAGACACAGACCAGCCACACTATGGGAAACAAAAGAGGGGAGCCATAACCTCTCCAGGGAAAGAGGTTTTTTAGGGACAGGAGGGAAAAAATACGGGCAAAAAATGACAGTAATATTACACCAACTGAATACACTTCTACAGCAGAGGCACGGACACTGGCTTCCACTCCAGAACAAGATACATTAAAGCCAGCAAATAAAGCCCCCCCTAAATTCCACCACTTGTCTTTGCAAACATACAGGGTCTAAAGCCGTCAACAAACAAGAAAATTACTTACATCAAGGGGCTACTCACGGAGTAAAATGCAATGTTTGCAGCATTCACAGAGACCCACATAAAGGATCATTTTGACAACGAAATAGGGATCCCAGGTTATAACCTATTCAGATGTGACAGACTAAACAGGCAACAAGGGGGGGGGGGAGGGTTGGCCTGTACGTCACAGAGTCGTTCATTTGCTCAGAACTACTAAACACCTCAAATGATGTAGTTGAAGTTTTAGCGATAAAGATTGAAAACCAAAACCTAGTCATTGTGGTTGTATACAAGCCTCCGAATGCAACTTCCCAGTAATTCCGGGAGCAGCTTTAAAAAATTGACCAATGTCTGGAAAATCTTCCAACTCCTGCCCCAAACATCTTGCTACTGGGAGATTTCAACTTGAGCCACCTAAAATGGAGGAGCGTAGCATATAATATTTTAGCAGAGATCACCCCACACACACGAGCTATTGAATCTCTGCATCAAATTCACCTTAAACCAGCAAATATTAGAGCCTACAAG